>VIAB01007142.1:79199-105228 GCA_009801035.1 Oophaga pumilio | reverse complement strand
TTCTGGAAGATATGGATCCAGTCACAGCTGGGCTCCACATCTGTTAAAGGGAAATATTATCCTGCTGTGACTGCAACGATGTGTTGATACATCCTATAACACCCTCAACATCCTCCCCACTAATACATTTGCTGTAGGAAAAGGAGGCCAATTGTAGCCTGCATTTGGTAGTGCTTCTGTCCGGACAATTGGTGCCCATGGTGGTTGCATTGCTTTTGCTGCTACTAGTGGTTCCCAAATTCTTAGCAATTATATATACGGTATTTTTTTTCTCTTGCACTACACCATTCATCCTCATTCAATGCTATCACCACTTTTTTCTTTTACCATACATTTTACCATACATTTTAATTAGTACTATAATTAACTTTTGACAATCTTTTCAACCCGTGCAAAAAGGAGGTAACAAGAAACAATAGGTCGGTAGGTACTCATATATGAAACAAGATGTAGTGGCGGGCTGCACTGTAGATGTCACATGTACAGTTGTCATATTGGACAAGGAAAATGTGATTAAACTGATATGCCTACTTAAATGGAACCTGTCGCTATGAAAATGCAGTCCAATCTGCAGGCACTATCTTATAGAGCAGGAGGAACGATGTAGATTGATATATAATTTTGTGAGAAAAGATTCAGTATAACTTGTCTTTTATTCATTTAAACCTATGTAAATCGGTGATTCTATCAGTGACTGACAGAATTCTTTGTATGGCTACATTAATACTAACAGTATTTAGTCAGTATTTCACATCAGTATTTGCAAGCCAAAATCAGAAGTGGGTGAAAAATGAAGAAGTGATAACGTGTTTTATTATACTTTTTCTCTGATTGTTTCTCACCTGGTTTTGGCTTACAAATACTGATAAGAAATACTGACTAAATACTGATAGTGTGACCATAGCCTTAAAAGTGTATATAGAGATAGCTGTCAATCACTGATAGTACTACCCACTGGACCGAAAATCCCAGAAGAAACAGATGATTAAATGAATAAAACACAGGTTATACTGAGTCTGTTCTCCCAAAACTATGTATCAATCCACTCAGCTAACCCTGCTCTATAACATGATGCCTGCAAATTGGACTGCATGTTAATGGCAGCAGTATCCCACGGGCACTATTTATAGTCACCTTGCAGATCCAAAAACGCAGCCTGTTAGGGTTGGCGGATTGCACTAAATATAAAATAATAATAACTTGCAATCGCAACCCGGGGTCCACCGTGCAGAGATGTAAACTGCTGCTAGTAAATACGATGACGGAACTAAACAGTGAGCGCACACTAGTGCGATTGCGTTTGCTCCACGCAGCATAAACAATACGCACTATACACAGCTCTGTTAGCTTCACAGTGTTAGGGTCTGCGGAACGCACCTAATTAATGATGTAGAGAGGTGTGTTTGCAGCCCGGGGTCCACCGTGCAGAGATGTAAACTGCTGCTAGTAAATACGATGACGGAACTAAACAGTGAGCGCACACTAGTGCAACTGCGTTTGCTCCACGCAGCATAAACAGTACGCACTATACACAGCTCTGTTAGCTTCACAGAGAGGTAGAGCTAAAGGGTTGTGCTCTCTCTGTAACTGACCCGTGCCAATCGCACATGTGGCTGAAACAGATGCTGAGACAAGAGCAAAAAACTAAACTGATGCTAGCTGCAAAAAACCCTGTTGACTTCAAAGGGGAGCACAGCTCTGTGGTTGGATCTAGTTCTATAACTTGTCTGTACTAACCACAGACGACGGAAACAGATGCTAAGCCAAGCGGCAAGCAAAAACTCTAACTGGCACAAGGCTCTAGGAGATAACAACACACACACACGTGCAGTCAGTGCTGAAATCTCATCTCCCGAGATCTTGGTGCCGAGATCTCCATCTGCCCATGAGCCACCCCGGCAGCCATTCTCCCGGAGTCCACTGCATGGGAAACCATGCAACAGCGGGGGCTCTGGCCTTTCACAAAATGTTGGCAGAGCCCCTGCAGCACGGAACACCAGCAGCACGTAACACCCGCAGCGGCGCGCCGCACATCCGAACACCCCCTCATCACAGCCTGCGGCCTGCAGCATCACCCCTCTCCTGCCTCCTTCAGCAGCAACCCTGGGACCCCGCTTCACTGCAGCCACCACCCCCAGTAAGCAATAAGACCCATGGATTATAAGAAGCACCACCATTTTATTAAAAAAAGGTTTTTTTTCCTATTTTTCTCCTCAAAATTTGGGGTGCATCTTATAATCTGAAGCGTCTTATAATCCGCAAAATACGGTATGTGCTGTGCTTTCAGTTTTACATCTGCAGTTAGCAGCTAGTTTATTGTACCACATTTTTTTTACCTTTGTTAAATCTTTTTTATGGTTTATGCACACAATTACGTTTTTCATGTGGATTCTAAATGGAATCTTTCTCAGTAAATGTTAAAAATAATATAAATATAGACTGCAATATCAAAATGACTTGCTGTGCATGTATTCAGTATTTTGTAACTTATTTTAACTGCTTCAGGCCTTAAAAGCCATGAAGCAGCTTTAAAAACTGACCTGACCATTCCTTCAGGGCAAACACTACAGGCATTTTCCTGATGCATTTTCTGCTTCTTTACAAACAATGCGGGTATGTCAGAATCCAGAAGATGTTCTGTGCAGATACCTTTAAAGTTCACTCGATTTGGTGCAATTTTACATGTGACCTTTAAATCTGTGCAATATTTGCCACAATCTGGAGAAAATGCAAGTAATCAAACTGAATAATAAAGATTGCTCCGTGTCTACTTTTTGTAAAAAATGCTAATTGTGAGGATCTTGATTTCTAAGTACGCAGAATGCAGATATTAGAGTCAATATGCACTTCATTCTGAGACATGGATCATTTCAACTTCACATTATTTTCCATTTCAACAATCTCACTGTGTAGCATATATCTAGCACTAAAGTATTGTATTTGATGAACAGATTAGTAAATCAGTTCCTGTACACTTTATATATTTGTGTGCTGATATAATTTATGCTCGGCTGAGTGCTATTCATCCAAATGCTTTCATAGTGTGAATGCTGTACCAGCCATTCACATTGCCAGCATTACATATTCTAATGCTTTTTACATTTTACTTGATGTTTTCTATTGTAGGAGAACAAAAAGGATTTTTCTCTTTTAATGGATACTTTATATTCGGACTTACTTTGAGATGACAGGAACAAACTCCTCTCAAAATTATTAATCATAATCAAAGTCAAAGTTATATTTTTACACTCTATGATGTAAATGAGAGAAACAATAAATACATTCAGTTTAATTCAGAGTCTCTAGCACATACAGAATAAGGTTTATTTCACCAGTGGAAGTTTAGATGGGCAGAGCTGTCCATGGTTCTGAATGAATGTAATTTGTGCAAGCAAATGCACGATCCTGGAATTGGCATTTTTCTAAACTATGTTATACCTTATTTTGAAAACACTAATTGTTTGGTTTATTTCCAATGAATTATGTATTATCAAGTATTACTCTGTATTATCAAGACACCATTACATTGAAATTATATATGATGTCATTGTTTCTCCTTTACATCTCTAAATTTTCTGTTTCCTCAAATTTTACATTCTGTCATTCATTTGCAGAAACTTCATCATGCAAATATTTGGCATGCTCACTTTAATAGTTTAGATGTTTAGGGAACAGTTTACATCTGAATCTCTGTACACATCTGGAAAAAATAATATTGTATTAAGGAAAAGCAAAAAAAGCAGGAGCTCTAGTGTCGGCCAGAGCAGTTGATAGACAATATTCACCAAATCAATTATAGTATAAAGCAAACGTGAAATTAAAACATAACCTTTAATAAATTCATTAAAGGTTAAATTCTGCAGACAGCATTGAGAGTAGAAGGGCCTCATGTCTCTATAGTATAGCACCACAGCACTTTAATACAAGCTAGTCCCCTGATGAAATCACTTGGAGGAAACGCGTCGGGACACCGTTTTAGGGAAAGTGCATGGCGTATTATGTTATAGGGCTAGTTGTGGACTGCCCTTGTTAGGGCAGGAGCTTGGGGGTCAATCTATTGATAGCCCCTTAGGGAGTGACAGGGAATTGTCCTCCCGTTGGATGTATCAGAGATCCAGTGCAACACATGTGGTTTCTGAAAAGGCCCCTGCTCTCTTCTCATATGATATGGTGAGATTGTTCCTTTTTTCTTCCTCATCAATATTAAGAATTATCATGTGATATATATGTGTTCCCAGTGTGACCCTATATGTATTGTGGAGGTTGGTTTATATTATATCCTCTTCAAATGGTTGTACTTGGGTACGGTAATTACCACCAGATTATTATGAGTGGTTTTATCCATCCTAAATGAAGATGCTGTTTTCAGTTCTCAGAATTACAGGAGAGCTTAAACAATATTGATCCAATTGTTAGCATCTTCTATTGCATTTTAGATTGGGTGACTCACAATTTTGGTTGTTTTTTATGAATTTATTAAAGGTTATGTTTTAATTTCACCTTTGCTTTATACTATTAAGGAATAGCACACGAAGAATACAGTAGCCACAAAATGTAATGTTTTTCTTTTATCCTCATATCCGTAAAAAAGTTATTACACCGCAGAATTAAGTAAAGCAATATTTTGGGTTATGTATCCTTCATCAGGCTAGGAATAGGGTATGCATGGAATGTCTTTCTTGGATGAAGAAAATGCTAAATATCCACTTGTCCCAGTATATGAAGGGATGGAATCACTGTGCTGTCCAGAGATCAAAAGAGAGCGAGAGCGTATAACTTACTATTACCCATGGGAGAAAGAATCTAGTGGTAGAACATGGTAGAGCCCACATCCCTCTATGTCCACTGCATGTTGAACCACTGGGTTCCTTCTAATGGCAATTGTAATTTCCACACTCTTTGGATTCCTAGACATCCCTTCATATACTTGTACATTTGGATATTTTTCATCCAAGAAAGACATTCCACACATACCCTATTCATAGTACATTACCCAAAACATTCACTCTGACGTGTAATAACTTTTTAAGGATATGGGGGTAGGAAATTAAAATCATTAAAAAACACTCCGTTTTGTGCCTTTTCTTGATTTGTTAGTCCTCTCTACAATATTAATTTTCTGATGAAGTAAGAAGTAATGTGACCTGCTTCATTGGAATGAGCACCCATTCTCTTCTGTGCAGCATAAATCAGAGATTGATCAACCCACCTGTTGTCTGTTCACATTTGCATCTGGATACAATTAAAAATCTAAGCTTGTGACAATCAAAAAGGCACTTGACTGTCCCCCATTTTAATTTAGTTTGCATCAATATTGCTATACTCTCTAATTTTATCCATTGAAAGTGGCATAGTTGCCAAAGGAAACTGCACATCATTGAAAACAGAAACCACATTGTAGCCTTCCATGGTTTCCCAGAGTCCCAGTAGCCTTTTAGAGCTTGTACTTCAAAAAATCACCCTTGACCCTATTGTCTCCAAGTATAAATGAAAATGTAGATGGTGTAAATTAACACAGTTTCCGGTTTAATCTTTCTTTATGTAATACATGGTATTAGATATTGTATATCGCATATACAGTGCCTACAAGTAGTATTCAACCCCCTGCAGATTTAGCTGGTTTGATAAGATGCAAATAAGTTAGAGCCTTCAAACTGCAAACGAGAGTAGGATTTATTAACAGAAGCATAAATCTTACAAACCAAAAAGTTATGTTGCTCAGTTGAATTTTAATAAATTTTAAACATAAAAGTGTGGGTCAATTATTATACAACCCCTATGTTTAATATTTCGTGGAATAACCCTTGTTTGCAATTACATCTAATAATCGTCTTTTATAAGACCTGATCAGGCCGGCACAGGTCTGTGGAGTTATCTTGGCCCACTCCTCCATGCAGATCTTCTCCAAGTTATCTAGGTTCTTTGGGTGTCTCATGTGGACTTTAATCTTGAGCTCCTTCCACAAGTTTTCAATTGGGTTAAGGTCAGGAGACTGACTAGGCCACTCCAACACCTTGACTTTTTCCCTCTTGAACCAGGCCTTGGTTTTCTTGGCTGTTTGCTTTGGGTCGTTGTCTTGTTGGAAGATGAAATTACGACCCATCTTAAGATCCTTGATGGAGGAGCGGAGGTTCTTGGCCAAAATCTCCAGGTAGGCCGTGCTATCCATCCTCTCATGGATGTGGACCAGATGGCCAGGCCCCTTGGCTGAGAAACAGCCCCACAGCATGATGCTGCCACCACCATGCTTGACTGTAGGGATGGTATTCTTGGGGTCGTATGCAGTGCCATCCAGTCTCCAAACGTCACATGTGTGGTTGGCACCAAAGATCTCGATCTTGGTCTCATCAGACCATAGAACCTTGAACCAGTCTGTCTCAGAGTCCTCCAAGTGATCATGAGCAAACTGTAGACGAGCCTTGACATGACGCTTTGAAAGTAAAGGTACCTTACGGGCTTGTCTGGAACGGAGACCATTGCGGTGGAGTACGTTACTTATGGTATTGACTGAAACCAATGTCCCCACTGCCATGAGATCTTCTCGGAGCTCCTTCCTTAATGTCCTTGGGTTAGCCTTGACTCTTCGGACAAGCCTGGCCTCGGCACGGGAGGAAACTTTCAAAGACTGTCCAGGCCGTGGAAGGCTAACAGTAGTTCCATAAGCCTTCCACTTACGGATGATGCTCCCAACAGTGGAGACAGGTAGACCCAACTCCTTGGAAAGGGTTTTGTACCCCTTGCCAGCCTTGTGACCATCCACGATCTTGTCTCTGATGGCCTTGGAATGCTCCTTTGTCTTTCCCATGTTGACCATGTATGAGTGCTGTTCACAAGTTTGGGGAGGGTCTTAAATAGTCAGAAAAGGCTGGCAAAAGAGATCATTAATCCACACATGTGAAGCTCATTATTCTTGGTGCCTGAACTACTTATTAAAACTTTAGGGGGACCAAACAGAATTCTTGTGGTTTGAGGGGTTGAATAATAAATGACACTCTGAATTAACTTTTAACGTTTTCAAAAAAAAAAAAATTAACATTTTTTTTTGCTGCAGTGCATTTCCCACTTCCAGGCTGATCTACAGTACAAATGTCACAATGCCAAGTTAATTCCGCATGTGTCAACCAGCTAAATCTGCAGAGGGTTGAATACTACTTGTAGGCACTGTATACAGATGACTGGGTAGTGAAGAGCTATGAGTCACCAAATTTAGCAGGGACATGTGAAAATGTTAAAAGTACAAGTTTGAGTGTATTAAAGTACTCAACTACCACGGCTCCATTCTTCTCTGAGTGACGTGACTTCTCTGCAGACTACTCCGGGTCAAGCAGTGCTCTGTGTGAGCCGGAAGTGACTTTTACAATGTAAGCCTATGGAATATCATAATGAGCCTCCTTCTGCGTTAATTGTAAAACAGACTTTCAGTTCATGCATAAAGCCAGCTATTTGCAATTAAGGTGCCGTCACCCAGAATAGAAGAAGAACGGCACTGGACACCCATGAAAGAAGCAATAGGGGAGTATACTAGCACACTCACACTACATTACATGCACATATACACATATTTAATGAATAAAAAACTAAATTGGAGTGCTTCTTTAAGAACATGTGATCAACATAGGATTTTGTACAAAGTATTTAATCAATTTCCGTAAGCATGGTCAATACTTTTTCCCTGTGACTTTTCTTATTATTACACATAACTTAACTTATGAACATCTATGGTTTGATTTATTTGCCTGTGGGGATTAGATTGGTTGTTACCGACATCTGATGAGAATTTCATGTCAATAGCAACTTTACAAATATATTTACTTAGAAAATTGGTGATGTGTTCAATACTTATTTCACCTGCTCTATTCTAATTAGATCTATATGAGACTTTCTAAAATATTTTTTTTGCTGATTAGTCCTCTCCAAGAGAATTATTCACAGATATCCTGGGTGAAATACTCGCTGTTAAGCTTGTTCTCGTCCACAAATTTATAAGATAATATCTGAAAGCTCTAAACCATTATGAAGATGCTCATGTCTTGTGAGTAAGTGTAAGTCAGTCGCAATGAGAAGTGAAATATTATTTCATGAAATTTCAGCACTTCCATCACTTCATAAACTGCTACAAAAAAAGAGCCACTACGAAGTTTTCATTTCACGTTGATGCAAATACACTTTCTGCTTGTTACTGAATCTTTGGTGTTCTGCAACTTGCAGATGTTAAATGCCAATTAAATTAATGACATTTCTGGTTCTCTCTTTCATTGTCATTTTTATTGCCTTGGTGTATGTGTGAAATGTCAGTTTTGATCAATTGGATTGTTTTTCCTTTTGCTCATTTTATCCTTCTCGCTGTAGCATATTACACTTACGGAGTGCGAGTTGCATCATTTTCACACACAAAAAAACTCTTATTGTTGCTGTTAAGAAATTGAAATGGAATTGTTTGCTTTCCTTCTCCCCTCCACCCTTGTTTTTGTTGCTATTTCTCAACCAGCAGAGCTACATTCCTGGAAAAAGATTAACTTGATGGATGTAGCAGCCTCAATTCTGTTTATGAAAAATAAGACGTATTCTTGAAATGCTACATTTATATCCCACAGGGAAAAATGCTAACATGGTTCTGAACCTGCAGTTAATTGCCTCCTAGGATTTTTCCACATTATACAAGTGCCTTTGTACATTGTGTAATTGTCCGGTTGGTGTATAGCGTGAAGGAGGCAACTTTTGACGACCACCTGGAGTTTCTTACCGTGTTCCATCCATATTCCAGCCAGGTGTTTAGCTTCTATAAAGAAATGGCATAACATTTGATTTGTAGATTGTGAGAACCTGCAAATGGTTTATATTACTACATTTTAGGACTTTAGTATATGATACCATACATGAGTGTCTCTTAAAGGTAGTTTCCCACTAAAGACACTTATCACATATCCAAGCACCCCTGGATACTCCAGTTTCTTCCCACACTCAATAGACATATGAATAGGTCATTTAGATTGTGAACCTCAATAGGAATAAGGAGGTAAAGGGTATGCCACACTAAACAAGGTTGCTAACGAGATCGCTAAAAAACGTCACTATTTAGCGATCTCGTTAGCGACCTCGTTGTGTGTGGCATGTAGCAACGACGTGGCCCCTGCTGTGATCTCGCTGATCGTTCACTAGAGTTCTGGACCGTATTTAGATCGTTGGCGTCCCGCTGGTGACGCTATATCGCTGTGTCTGGCACCTTTTGTGAACGATGTGCGCTGTTTTTTACATCGCAATGACCGTTAAAGTCGTTAATGAGATCGCTAACCGCTTATGCGTCGTTAACGAGATCGCTAAGTGTGGCAGCTACTAGCGACATTAAAACGATCACAAAAACGATCGCATTAGTATGCGTCGTTATTGTGATCGTTAGCGGGAGAGTTTAGTGTGGCAGTACCTTAAGGGAGAGGGGGAAGGTCGGAGCTGTTCACACTAGTAGTATAGATGTATCCGTTGCTGTAATTAGAATCAGTGGGTGCCGTCCCTGCTGGTGATTGCAGCTGATAGAGGAAAAAACGAGGGTAGTTTTTCATGAATTCATCCTTAGTTTAAGGGTGTCTTAGTACACCAGAAACATGTAAGGTGTTGAGGTTTTTAACTTTTATGGACTTTTAACTTGATTCAATAAACGTACAGATTTTATCTAGTCGATACTGCTACTCCATATCAATGGTACTGGCAGAAACAGCTAAGTGTTGTACCTACCTTGCGGATAGTTAACAAATGTCTTTGGTGAGTAAATCTCTTTAAGGTTTATGATGGTTTTGCAAAATAAAGTGTATTTATTGTCTAGCAAAGTTTTTATAATAACACAGGTCTGTGAGGGTAAAATAGTTTGAAATGTAAGTGGTGATTTGAGCTACTTTTGATCACTGAAATAAACGATTTGGAGTAGCTAATTGTGTCTAGCTGCTTCAACACTGTATTAGGCCTAACATTTTTACATGGAAATCTGGCCTTCTGATTTGCCACTGAAACACAGTTTTAGCACAAATAATTTGGAGTAGGTAATGGGGCTTCCGGAGATTGCCACACAGTTTTTGCACAATCTACTTCAATGCTGGAAGATCGATTTCACACAAGACAAGTTCACTTTCAGCAGCACCAGCACTATCGCAGGAGCGACCTCTCTGCACTGTGACACTAATCAAATAGCGCCAGCAAAACAATATGTCCACTTTTTAAATGGCCAGGTACATGTGACTTCGGCAAATAATAACAGAAGACCCTGTGACATAACGTTGTCGATGGTTTCTGCGCACTGATTGGTTGCCGGCATCAACACACATACAGTTAAGGGATAAAAGAAAAGCACTCGCTGCACCTGTAATCTCTTCAGACGCTCCTTTAACCTCTCCACACCCCCTCACCTCATCAAACACATACCCCTGTCCCTCCCACTCATCATATAGCAGCACTATCTGAACCAAAGTCATACAAAAGAATTAGTGAAAATGCAATGATTTACAGAACTGTGACCGACTTTTGCTGACTTTGAGTAAAAATGCTCGTGAAAGCGAACATGAATCTGAATGTGCTACGTTCATGCCAAATTTGAGATTGACGAACATTTTCCGAACATATTCGCTCATCTCTAATCAAGAAGAGCTTTGAAGAGAAAAGGAAAATTTCAATAAAAATTTACAATAAAGTTGCAGAATGAATGTTCAATAAATTTTTATATACTGGACAATATTGTGCATATTTTTGGTGACAATAAAGATTTTTTTTGTTCATCTTGTGTTTTTTTTTAAATCAGGGCATAAGAAAATATAAGAATCAGTAACTGGATTTTATATAGTTTTCATAAACCCAAATTTTGCTTACCTGTGTAATTTTAGTAGCTATTTCTTATGTATTTAAGAGCTGAGTTTGCAGTAATTTAACAACAGCCTTTAAATATTTACAATAATAACCATATGCCAACCTACAGCTCTGGCAAAAATTAAGAGACCACCACATCAAAACCCTGTCATGGGCAGCCCATTCTCCAGACCTGAACCTCATTTAAAACCTCTGGAATGTGATCAAGAGGATGATGAATAGTAGCAAGCCATCAAACAAAGAAGAACTGCTTAAATTTTTGCGCCAGAAGCAGTGTGAAAGACTGGTGACAAGCATGCCAAGATGCATGAAAGCTGTTTTTAAAAATCATGGATATTCCACAAAATATTGATTTCAGAACTCTTCCTGAGTTAAAACATTAGTATTGTTGTTTCTAAATGATTATGTACTTGTTTTCTTTGCATTATTTGAGGTCTGAAAGCACTGTTTTTTTTAAAAAAAATTTGACCATTTTTCTTTTGTCAGAAAAAAAATATAAAATTTAGTGCTTGGAAATTCGGTGACATGTTTTCTGAAGTTTATAGACTAAAAGAACAATTTACATTTTACTCAAAAATATACCTGTAAAGAGAAAAATCAGACAAACTGAAATTTTGAAAGCGGTCTCTTAATTTTTGTCAAAGCTGTATTTATACCTTGTACACAGCAGGTGACCAAAATCCCTCAACCACTCTTCTTACATTTTCTCACCCTTCTATATAACCACTTCTTGATGTGTGATGTCTTGTCCATGTAAATCAAATATCAACTGCGGATTACAGTTGTGTTTCACAGCCGGGATCCAAATTTAGCAGCACTGACCGGAACCACTTTTAACCCCTTCTAATGCCATTGTCAATCTCTAACACATGTATTTAAAGGAAATCTGTCAACAGTGTTTTGCTACACCATCTGAGAGCAGCATAATGTAGAAACAGAGACAATGATTACAGTAATAACAAAAAATTTTTTTCATGTTTTCCGGTACATTTTATGGTGAAATGATTGGATGTCCTTCATAATCATTTAGATGTCAAAGAAAAATAAAAAAATGGGTCTTGGAGGAGTGTGGTTTAAAAAGCAAAATGGTTCACTGAAAGAGAGTTAATACTTCTCCTGTGCTACAATCATTGTTTGAAACAAAGTTAGACTTCCATCAAACATTTAAAGTTTTAAACATACCATGAATGGTAGAGAGGTTGGAGTGTGGTTGATTGTGTGGACCAGTGTTTTTATACAGGTAATAATACAGGTGCAATAATACAGTTAATGAGTGTAGAGTAGGAGGGCTTCTTAACCCTACAATGCATATCGGAGGCCTTTTAGTCCCCCATGCTTACTTTTTTGCTATTATCTGCAAAATTACTTTAGTTATAATTTTGAATAGCTAGGTATTCCTCAGCTATGTCGTTGTTGGTAATATCCAGTTGTTCATAAAAACTTTTTGATAGGCATTTTGGTGTAACAATGCTTTTTTTGGGAAAGCCACATCTTTAAGGAACTTTCAGAACCTTTCAGGCCCCTGCTATTTTTATCATGTACTCAGCAGTGTTTGTGTCTGAAGTTACTTTATTTGTAGTCAGGGTTGCTGGTGGAGGGGCTGGGGGGTGGATCTTGCCATTTGAGGTTGTCATATGATTTTGTGAGGGAGTGATAAGGCCATGACATCATCTCAGGTTCTTCTGAACACAGTAATGAGCTGTGTAGAGAGACTGAGGACATTATACACTGTGAGCTAATTGCTGAAGGACCTGTGATGATATGATGTTGGGAGGAAGTATGACTCATTTTCAGTCTTCTTGATTCTATACAGTATGAAGCTTGCAAAGGGTAGAGCTTGTGAGCCACAAAAATCCAGAGAATTGTACACCACCTAAAAGAAAGTATAAAAGGTAAGAGCTGCTGAGGATGAGAGGAGGAAGGGGACATTTTACCCTTACAGTGTGTCACCACAAGCAAATAGTGGACAACCCTGATTATGTTCATTGTCTGTAAAGAACATTCTTCAGAATAGATAACATGTGAAAATTGTTTGGAAGACCAATAAAAGTGAAAAGAAAAAATTAGAAAAGAAATGTAGCTGCAGCTAGTTTACTCTAGATTTATATACCTTTGTGTGTTTTCATATCTGTTTGAAATTTAGAAAAAAAAATATTTTTGGTGTTTTCTGCAAAAAATTATAATTAAAATGTTGTGCTTATTCATATTTTATTTTGCAATTTTGAAATAAACTTGTAAAAGTTATTTATGTGAGTTTCTCCATATGATTTACATGGGGGCCTAAAACTCCCCCGTTACATAATAGTGTAGATTTGTGACGTCACATATGCTAGGGTTAAAAAAAAAGTAAGAGGTTTGCGAGAGCCAGAATTCTTGCTGGTTGGTAGGTGATTGAATACTTATTTCATGCAATAAAATTAAATTTAATTATTTCAAAATTATACAATGTGATTTTTTAGTTTTTATTTTTAGATTTTGTCTCTCACAGTTGAAGTGTACCTACCATAAAAATTACAGACCTCTCCATTCTTTGTAGGTGGGAAAACTTGCAAAATCAGCAGTGTATCAAATACTTTCTTTCCCCACTGTGGATTGCGTGTGGGGGTAAAAAACAGACAGTTGGAAGCATATGAATGATTTTATGGTTGAAAAAATGGTCAGGTTTTTTTCTGGACTTAAAATGGACAATTTTGCATACACAACCTCACAATTTTGTAAAGCTTACCTCTCCAACAGGATCTAAAAAGTGATGTGCATGAACCATCAACCAGCCCATCATCAAATACTTACTGTATTTTTTTAATTATAAGACGCACGTTCTTCCCCCAAAATATTCGGAATATACTTACAAGTAGTGTGGCTGCAGCAGGAGTCGGGCAATTCTGCAGCAGTCTGACGCTGCAGGGCGATGATCACACTCCCTTCCCAGGCTGGTGCAGCAGGTTCAGTGGTGCTCTGTGGTGCGGGGGCTGCGCTGGCATTTTGTGAAAGCCCGGAGGCCCTGCACATCCATTGCAGCGATGCGGTGGCCTCTTGGAAAGTGGCCGCCGGGGCTGCACATGCTCAGATTAAGATCTCGGCAGCAAGATCTCTTTCTGAAATATCGGGAGACGAGATCTCGGCGCTGAGATCTCGTCTCCCGAGATTTCTGGACAAGATCTCGTTGCCGAGATCTCAAACTGAGCATGTGCAGCCCCCAGCAGCCACTTTCCAAGAGGCCACCGCATCGCAGAAATAAAGAAGCGGGGCCTATGGGCTTTCACAAAATGCCAGGGGCTCTGGGCTACTACTCCAATTATATTGTAAGCTATTAATAAAAAGATTCTATTTGATATTTTGTTTCATTGTTTGATATTCACTTGCTTTCATTAGTTTTTATTTGACCTTTCTACATATTTCAGGAATGAGCTGAGCTTGATAAATAAATGTTGTTTTCATTAATATCTATACAACAAATATGATTCAAATATGCACTGATTATGGACACATTTGCAGTAAAGCTAAGTAAAGAATTAGTCAAACATAGGCCTATTGTGATACTAGAAACCTATTGTATTGTGTTCAAGAAACAATAAAAGAAAAAAATAAAATGATAAATTCAGCACTGCAGCATCCCTGTATGCAATAATATGGTAGCAAAAGCAGCAGGTATCATGTTTTTCAGAAACATTCTAGATAAAAGCAAGTATCTTCACTTCTTCAGCACAGAAATGTGGCTGTTTAAGTGAGGTCATGCAGCACCATGAATCTTTCCTGTGGACAGTTCAGGCCTGCATGTCCCAGTAAATCTGTCACCTCTAAAAGAAATCACAGCCATTGCGTATGTCCTCAGTAAAGTCAGATAGTCCTTAATCCAGTCAAAGAATGTATAAACACATTCTAGCAATAGCTCACTTTGTGAATTTATAGCATCAAATCGGCAGAGGCTGGATTTAAAAATCAGGTTGAAAGGGTAACATTTGCTGACAAGTTTTGTGCATACATATTAACCATGTGCAAGTGGGGAATCAGTCATTCTAGTCATTCTCAATTTTTCCAGTCATACGTTTTACCTCATGTTGCTGGGTTGTGCATTTTGCTTTTTACATACAGCAACGCTATTCTCTTCTATTTTCTAATAGAAATACTTGGTATTTCATCTTTGTAAACATACTATTGTATTACTGAGTGACACGTGACAAGAATATGGTATTCTTGAACTATAATGAATATATACAGATGGATTATATTCTGCGTGTATACTGAGTATCTTAGTCCTTTTTTAACCCATGACATGAAAATAATGTTAATAATGTAACTTTCATTACAAAATCTTCAGTTTTACGCAAATTTATTGATGCAAAAATTGATGCACCTTACATCAAAAACAACTACATCAGGATTTTGTATATCCTCTATTATTTTTCAGGATTTTGTATATCCTCTATTATTTTTAAGGAGAGGACCAAGTCTTCTAGGCATGGATTGAACAAGTTGGCCACATATTGCAACATCTATCTTTTTTTATTCTCCAAGAAAGATCTCTTTTAAAGCCTGGATGCTGAATAGAGAGTGATGTTTAACTTGTGTTAAACAACTATCCCAAATATCCTGGGCCTTTCTTCCTTTTCCTGTGTCCGCTGACATCTGTTTGTGTTCCATGTCGGGGTTTGCAGGTTGCCCAGCGGGGATCCATGGCATAATCTCCCTAGACCTAATTTAGGTCTATTGATACGGTACATACCCGTGTCTTGAGATTGAGTTTCTAGACCTTTATGTTTGATGCGCTCCACTTTCTGTACATACTGTGTTTACTTGCTTTCATTCCTGCTGGGTTGTTCTTCATCCATCCATTTTTTCTTCTCAGACTCCAGAGTATACCAAATCCTTGATGTCTATGTGACTTTTAGCTTGCAGCTGTTGAACCTGGGGCTTAAAGGAATCACCTCAACTGGTGAGCCTCAACAACTTGTCTCTTCACAATTCCCCATAGGTGCTTCTGTTGGGTTCAGAACAATATATTTCACTGGATCAAAGTTAAATAAGTGTAAGAAAGAAAACCGTTTTTCACCTATTTAAATTCTATATATAGATAATTACTAGTAATGGGTGGGCGCTAAAATGCTCAGGTGCTCATTGCTCGGGTCGAGCAAATTGGAATGCTCGGGTGCTTGACCCGAGCAACGAGCCCAATGTAAGCCTTTGGGAAACTTGAACATTTTTCCGGCCCCCCTGCGGTCTTGCAGAGGGACTAGAAATCGATGGGAACAGTGCTCAAATGACATAGGAACAGCATGGGGAAGAACCCTGGAAGTATTTCTGACTCCCAGTTCACTGCTGTGAACAATGTTGTCAGAGTCTTAAACCACTTTTACAGACTCAAAATAAAACATACAAAAATGAAACCAAAATGGATTTTCCTGGGAAACATGTTAAAGAGCATACTTTCCAGGGTAATGATTTGTATATAAGGCAAAATAAATAACCAAAAACAAAAATGCTCCTCCACACCTTGGGCTATGTTCACACGTAGCGTTTTTGATGCATTTTTCAACTGTAGCATTGCTTTCAACCAAGACAAATGCATTCACTGGGAAATGTCATTTCAACATTAACCTTATCTGGCCATGTGGTGTGTGATACATAATCAGACACATCCTGTTTCATTTATGAAGGAGTGACTCTGAAAGTCACAAAGCCTATTTTAATAGGGCCATCAGGCGGCCTTTACTATTCTTAAAAGGCCAGCAGTCGGCTCTCACTATTCTTAGAGAGCCATCAGCAGGCTATGCTTTGGTGTTCCCATTATTAAATTGTGGGTCTCCTATACTGTTATTACGCATGCAGTGAGTGGCAGGGCTGCCCAAAATTTGGACGCACCCCAATACCCCTTTAAGTACAGGAGGGCCTCCTTAATGCAATGTTCCCATTATTAGGAAGTTTGTCTCCCATAGTGTTTGCCTATGCAATGAATACAAGGGCTGCAAAAAATTTGGAGGCACTCCATTGCTCCTTGGAAGAGATGTGAAGTAGGGCCTCATAAAAAAATGTTCCCATTAGGAAGGAGTGGGTCTTCTATACTTGTAATGCCCATGCACTAAATGTATGGGCTGACAAACATTTATCCCCGGGGGGTATACATGAGCATACTGTATAACAATTTTTTTTTACGGGCATCATAAACACTTTTTAAAAAAATTATGTGGGTGTTGCATCATGGACCACGGTCACCCTGGTGATATGGTGGTGGAGGTGGAGTATGAGGATGAGGAACATGAGGAGGACAACAGCAAATAGCCAAAATCAGAAAGCTTATATTATGTGTGGGTATGGAGAGGTGCATGGGAATAGAGCTTCCAAAAAAAGACACAGGATTTGAATTTATGTTACGCTGCTATCATTCGGTGGTGTTGAGAAGTCTGGACCAATGCAGCCCTTGTTCATTTTTATAAGAATCAGCCTGTCAGCATTTTCAGTTAACAGGCGGATGCGCTTATCAGTTATAATTCCACCAGCGGCACAGAAAACCCGCTCTGACAAAACACTAGCGGAAGGGTAGGCCAGGACCTCCAAAGCGTAGAAAGCCTGTTCATGCCACAAGTCCAGCTTGGATACCTAATAATTATAAGGCACAGAAGAATTACGGAGGACGTTGGTACGGTCATCAAGGTACTCCCTCAGCATCTTCCCAAACTTTGCACTCCTTGTGAGAAAATCCCACACGTCAGGGCCAGTGTGATGGGAGGGTCTGAGAAAACTCTCCCAGAACTTTGACAGTGTTCCCCTGCTTCTGCAGGGTTGGAGTTGTGTCTCTCTCACCTGTACTCCTTGGTTGTCTAACAAACTGTGACCTCTACCACCAGCGTTTTCAAATGGGAATTTTTTTCATAATTACACAACAAGGGCCTTTTGGTACTGCCCCATTTTAGTAGACCTGTCCGCCTCGGCAATAAGAGACAGAAAGTTCTCCATGTACCATGGGTCTCGAAGTGTCACCAACCAGTAATGACTGTCACCCAAAAATTTGAGAACGCGAGGGTCACGGGAAATGCAGCGTAACATAAACTCAGCCATGTGTGCCAAACTGCTGACAGGCAAGACTTCTGTATCCTCACCAAGAGGACGACTGACCATGCTCTCGTCCTCCTCCCTGTCCTCAGGCCATCCACGCTGAATAGACAGTATGACAGTTGTGCAGGTAGTATCGTCTATAGCACATGAAGCTAGATCCTGTTCTTCATTCTCCTCCTCCTCGTCTTCCTCATTGTCACCCAATCCACGTTGGGATGAGATGAGATTGGGCTGTGTGTAATCACCCTGTATGGTTCCTTGCTCCATCTCATCGTGCTCCGCCTGCAATGCATCCTCTTTGATTGTTAGCAGAGAGCGTTTCAGAGCACAGAGAAGCGGGATGGTGATGCTAATTATGGAGTCATCGCCACTCACCATTTTGATGGAGTCCTCAAAGTTTTAGAGGATGGTACATATGTCTGATATTCATGTCCACTCCTGAGGTCTTATGTGTGGAGTTTGAACTGAAAACTGACAGCCTTGTTGATGCTGGTAGTCAACAACTGCCCTCCTCTGCTCACAAATCCTTCCCAACATCTGCAGTGTAGAGTTTCAACACCTGGGGACATCACACACTTTTTGGAGATAGAGGCTGAAGATGAGGAGGAGGAGGAGGATGCAGGAGTTGTAGACTGTTGAGGCAACCCTGATTGACCAAGGGCCCGCAGTCCTTGGCATCGGGAGGACGAGTTCCATCTCAAGGTCCAACTGGGTCCCGGCTTCCACTATGTTAACTCAGTGTGCCATCAGCTAGATGAAACGTCTCTGCCCACAAGCACTTTTCCATGTATCTGTGGTTAGGTGGACTTTCTGACGAAGGATTTAATTTCCGAAACGTGCGTAGGGGTATGCTCTCTGTGGCACTCCAACTGTCCTCGGCTTCCAGGTATAAACAGCACCACTTATTATTAGCGATTGCGCTTTTCACTTTTGTTTTTGGGCACTCATTCTGATGTATAGTGTTCTCATGTGATTTTGCTGCACTCTATTTAGTTTATACTTGTGATGTGCTTTGTGTTATATTTTGCACATTTTTGGCACCTTGATTGTTATTTATTTCTTTTTTACATATATATATATATTTTTTGTTATAGCCTCATGTGCACTATTTTATTGCTTGTGGGTGTTTGTTAGTATTTGTGTATTTTTCACAATTATATTTCATTCACTTATTATTAGTGCTTGTGCAAACAAATTTCCTGGTTATATTCTATTCTGCCTTGGTTTATTATTTTACCAGTGGAGTGTTCCAATTGTATTATATTAAATATATATATTTTTTATCTGCATTATCATTTTTGTATCTGTATTGCATTATATGTCAATAAAATACTTTTTCATTAAATTCACGTTTTTTATATATATATTTTTTATTTATTTATTCCATTAATTTTTATTATTTATTTATTTTTCGACAATTTTATTTTATTATTTTATACACTTGCATCCCTCCATTTGTTCATCTCACCATTTCCCAGTGTTGGTTCTACACATACACTGCTTGCCTGCCTAGCACTGATATCAATGCAGCTAGATTAGTCCTCAGAAGGACTGTTAGTTGAGATGGATATGTGTATAATATACAGCTCTCGAATAAATTAAGGGGCCCCCACATCAAAACCCTGTTATGGGCAGCCCATTCACCAGACCTTAACCCCATTGAAAACCTCTGGAATGTAATCAAGAGGATGATGGATAGTCACAAGCCATCAAACTAAGAATTGCTTAAATTTTTGTGCCAGAAGCAGTGTGAAAGACTAGTGGCAAGCATGCCAAGACGCATGAAAGCTGTTTTTAAAAACCATGGTTAGTCCACAAAATATTGATTTCAGAACTCTTCCTGAGTTAAAACATTAATGTTGTTGTTTCTAAATGATTGTGAACTTGTTTTCTTAGCATTATTTGAGGTCTGAAAGCACTGTTTTTTTTAATTTTGATCATTTTTCTTTTGTCAGAAAAAAAATACAAAATGTATTGCTTGGAAATTCGGAGACATGTTGTCAGAAGTTTATAGCCTAAAAGAACAATTTACATTTTACTCAAAAATTTGCCTATAAAGAAAAAATCAGACAAACTGAATATTTTAAAGTGGTCTCTTAATTTTTGCCAGAGCTGTATTGTGGTATACCTACACTAACTAAGAAACAAGCAAATCTCTCTCTAGCTTAGCAGCACCTCTCCCTACACTGCTTGATTCCGGAGTATACTGTGACGAGCATGGCGGTGCCAGGTCTGATATAGACCTGATGACGCTGTGCAGCCAGCTTATCACTGTAATGCCACAACCAACACAGCTACGGCATTAAAGAGTGCAAAACATGCAGGGAGGGTACCCGAGCTCACGCCGAGCAACCCCGGAAATACTCGGTGAGCTACGAGCATCTCAAGCAGTGAGATGCTCAGGCGAGTACCGAGTAGCGGCGAGTATACTCGCTCATCTAATATATAATTACCAATAAACTCTGTCACAACTTCCGGTGCTTGTGCCGCTTCCGCAATGCACCGTCACCAGAAGTACGCCGACTGCCATATTGAAACACCCAAGTTATGGGTATTCCGATATGGCGGTCGGGATTCATATCCCACGCCAAAGCCGAGTGTGCAACGCTCATTGGCGAAGCCGCCCGCCGGCTGAGCCGATGAGTGGTGCCGTGCGGGATTCAAATTCCCCGCCAAAGCCGCGCATGCACCGGCAATTGGCTGAGCCGCCCACCAGCTGAGCTGATGAGTGGTGCCGCGCAGGATTCAAATCCCCCGCCATAGCCGCGGCACACTCATTGGCTGAGCCGCCCGTGATTCAAATCCCCTGCCAAGGCACGCAGCACCGCTCATTGGCGGCTCAGTCAATGAGCCACTCGGGATTCAAATCCCTGCCCTGCCGGCTGAGCCAATGAGCTGTGCTGCATGGGATTTGAATCCCCCACAAAAGCCGCGCAGCCAGGGGTGGCTCAGCCAATAAGCGGTGCGGGGGATTTGAGGGTATGTTTACACATTGCAGATTTGACTGCTGAATTTTCTGCACAAAAACAGGACCTCTTGGCAGAAAACGCAGATGCTTTTTTGATGCGTTTTTTCATGCTTTTCTTTCATGCGGATTTGTATGCGTTTTTGTAAGCTAAATAAAGATGTTATTTAGCAAAAAAAAGGTTTGTGATGTCATTTCTTGTCCAATCTCCTCTATTACATTTGTCCAACCCATGCTCCATTACACACACAGATAGACAGATAGATAGATAATAGATAGATGAGCGGCACGGGATTCAAATCCCCAGCCAAAGCCGCGTGGCACAGCTCACCCAATGAGTGGTGCCATGTGGCTTTGAGCAGCGAGGGATTTAAATCCCCCGCCGGCTCAGCCAATGAGCGGCGCGGGATTCAAATCCCCACCAAAGATTCAAATGTCCCGTGATTCAAATCCCCCGCCATTGGCTGAGCAGTGCCGAATCCCGTGCTGCTCATTGACTGAGTCGGCGGCAGCTCAGCCAATGAGCGGTGCCATGGGCTTTGAGTGGCACGGGATTCAAATCCCCCGACAAGTCGCGCGGCACCGCTCATTGGCTGAGCCGCCCGCCGGCTCAGCCAATGAGCGGCGTGGGATTCGAATCCCCCTCCAAAGATTCAAATCTCCCATGATTCTAATTCCCCGCCATTTGCTGAATGGTGCCGAATCCCACACCGCTCATTCAAATCCCTGCCAAAGCTGCGCGGGCGGCTCAGCCAATGAGTGGCGAGGGATTCAAATCCCTCACCATTGGCTGAAGAGTGCCGCGCAGCTTTGGTATGTGTGTATATGCAGGGATTTTCGGGCCTGTGTGTGTGTGTATGTATGTGTATGAAGGCATCATACAATGGGACTACAAGTCCCATCCGGCTATGCCTGCTACACTGACAGTGACACATTAACCAATGATCGGACAATAGTTGTCCCATCATCCGGCTAATGTATTGAATGTAAAAAAAATCAAAACATACATTACATACACATAACATATAACATACAGAACATACACAAAACATACAACACATAACATAGAGTACATACTCACCAATCACCTAATCCCCGAAGCCATCGATCTCCTGTAATAAAAATAAAAAAATAAAACAACCTATACATTACCTTTCCACCATAGTCTAGTGATTAACGAGTGTCCCACGACGATCTCCGGTGTAGAACACTGACATTGGGTGATGTCAGTGCTCTACACGGCCACCGCGATACACTGACAGGGAGGTAATCCTCCGCTGTGTGTATCCCTCCGCCGCCAGAAGAGAATGACATCACTTCAGTTCATTCTCTCACTGGCAATACTGGGTGAGAAAATTCCCACGCAGCATTGCCATAAAGTGAGAGAATGAACTCAGGTAACCTCAGTGATGCACTGCAGGAGACATTGTCTCCTGTTAGTTCTTCATTGGTAGGCCCTACAGAGCAGTGACATCACCTGATGTCACTGTTCTATAGGGGAAATCGTCGTGGGACATTTGTTATTAATTGGACTGCGTCGGACAGGGAGTATACGGTTGTTTTATTTTTTTAACCTTTTATTACAGGCGAAGGAGGACGTCGCTTGGATCTGGGCGTGCAATAAAGATATGAAAACCGTGTTGTGTTTTATTTAACTAAAATACTTTATTCTTATGTGTGTGTGTTCTTTTTTAACCATTTATTAACATAAGATTAATAATGGAGAGGCGTCTTATTGATGCCTCTCCATTATTAACCGGGTTTAATGTCACCTTACAATAGCAAGGTGACATTAACCCCTTATTACCCCATATCCCACCGCTACATGGGAGTGGGAAGAGAGGGGCTAAGTGTTAGGGTTCGAGTTCCCGCTTCTGCACGGGGGGGAATCTCTAGCCATCCCTGCTGCAGTCTCCCATCCGTCTCCGGCCGCAGTGGACTCTGTTCAGCATAGACGTCGGTCCCAGCGTCTCACCCAGTCTAACATTGTGCAGAGGATTGCTGCTGCCTCTCTGGGTGCTGCTGTTGTGGCAAGTGCTGATTAGCGGCGAGCAGACGAGCAGACATCTTTGGGACAAAGTCCTTGCTTTCCTCTTCTGAGCATGCCCAGGGTAAGATCTCTAATTGGAGATCAGGGGTCACATGCTCAGGTACTGCAGCAGCTCCTATTGGTCCGCCAGGAAGGTCCTGAAACCACTTGAGTTCTGGAGCAGTTTCCTATTGGTCCTTATCTGGCAGGTCCTGTAGTTGCTACTATAAAAGGGTGGCATGGTCATGCCGCCATGCGCTAGTACCAATTACATTATGTGCTTTGCGCCAGTGTGATCTTGCACGCATGTGTTAGGGCTTGGCTGAAATAAGCCCCTAGAATACCGGCTCCTCCGGTGAGGAGATTGTATGCACGTGTTTAGAGCTTGGCTGAAATAAGCCCCTAGAATACCGGCTTCTCCGGTGAGGAGATTGTCTGTTGGCGTTGCTGATTGCGTTTACTACGGACTGCTGTCCGCACAGCAGTTGTCTGTGCATTCCTGTGGAGTTAACAGGACACAGTCCATATCTCTGTGTCTCTACCTTAGCGACACTGTGATGTAACAGTGTTCGCTTATACCGCCGTATAGGGCCACAGTGTCTAAAGTTGCTACTCTGTGAAGTAACAGAGTTCACCTTACCGCCCTCTTACCAGCAGCAGGCTCAGCCTGCACGGTGGACCCCGGGCTGCGAACACACTTATTATTCATATTATTTTGTGCGTTCCGCCAGCCTTAACACTAAGTGCCGGAATTGGGGTGGCTGGATGCTGGTATTTTTAGCCAGGGGGGTGCGCCAATATCAATGGCCCCTTCCTAGGCTATGAATATCAGCCTGCAGATGTCTGAGTAGCTTTTCTGGCTATAAATTATAGGGGGACCCCACGTCATTTTTTTGGGGTCCCCTAGTGGACGCTGGTTCATTCTGTCCTGGAGCGTCTGCGTAGCAATTGAGCATCACTTGAGGAGGAGTCGGAAAAGGTAAAATAAAGGAAGGTGGGATCCTCTTCCCCACTATCAGTGTGCCTCCTCCACTTAATACAGCAATTGGAACGAGCAGGATTTTTTGCACGTATGCAGTATTTGTGTGTGTATAAAATTTTATTCAGGTGTGTGAATGCTTGGTGTAAAGTTTTCTTATTTAGAAGAAAGAAAAACATCTAGAAAGAAAATGATAAAAATATAAAAATTTGAAAAATGTGCATCAGTGATCAGCGCTCGATGGCTGTGGAAAGGACTCACGGTTACGATTCTTTTTTACCGCACTGACACTAATCCAAACTAAATTCAGTAAAAAATACTATAGTAGACATAGATCACTACTGTATATTTTTACTGTCACTAATCTAATCCTATCAACTAATCTAAATTTTCTTTCCTTATACTTTTTATTATCTGACACTAATCTTGACTCAATTCAGTAAAAAAATATTCTAGTAGACTATGATTACTGCAGTGTATCTTTACTGTCCTTGGGTTGATATGCATCTGTCGGACTAAATCACGTTAATCTCTGGGACACAGTACCCATATCGTTCCAGAGCAGTATGATGGCTGGTTATTCCCATCTTGTTTGTACTTGCATATAATTATTTGGACAGATGAATGAGGCACCTTCAGTTATCTTGAACTTGTACCCAAAGGAAGAGACAGACTTGTGGAAGTCCACAATTCTCTTCCTGATATATTGGCTGATTGCTTTAGACTTTCCCATGATGCTACACAAATCAGCACTATGTTTCAGGTGTGCATTAAAATGCATTCACAAGTGTGTCTCTAATCAACTCATATGTTGGCTAAAGGTCAGAAGCTTGCAAACACATGACATCTTCTTATGGGCAGTCCAGAATTGTTTAAAGGCATAGTAATCTTAGTTTATGTAAACTTTTAACTTTACATTAAGTAACAAAAATGCATTAAAACATTCTCTCCCTTTAATTATTCTGGCATTTGGAAAACATTAATAATTATGGTAATCCTAATTGACCTAAAACGGGAAAGGTTATTCTGATTTCATGTCAGATATTGAGAAAAACATGCATATTTGCCTTTTTATATAGTGTATGTAAACTTCTGGTTTCAACTGTATATAGAAATCGCATATGGAGACACACTGAAAGATAATCAAACACCAACAAAAGAGCAAAAAAGTGCTTATAAGTCTCAAAAAACATACATTTTATTGAAAATAATAAAACAATACAAAGAGAATAAAAATTCCAAAAAATGAGGCAATTTGCATATTTCACAATATGCAGCATTGCGGCTTAAAAGTCTCCTCACCTCGGCATGCTTGACATGTCACTCTCCGTAAGGAGAAACGTTGTCCCTTGGAAATTGGAGACAAAGACACGGCTTGTACAAACAGTGGAGGTAATAATTATTTGATCCCTTGCTGATTTTGTACGTTTGTCCACTGACAAAGACATGAACAATCTATAATTTTAAGGGTAGGTTAATTTTTACATTGAGCTATAGAATATCAAAAATAAAATCCAGAAAATAACACTGTATAAATTATATACATTTATTTGCATTTTGAAGTGAGAAATACGTATTTGATCACTCTGGGAAACAAGACTTAATACTTGGTGGCAAAACCCTTGTTGGTAAGCATAGAAGTCAGATGTTTTTTTTAGTTGATGATGAGGTTTGCACACGTCAGGAGGAATTTTGGTCTACTCCTCTTTGCAGATCATCTCTAAATCATTAAGATTTTGAGGCTGTCGCTTGGCAACTGGTCTGGAGATTGGTTAGGCCACTCCATGACCTTAATGTGCTTCTTTTTGAGCCACTCCTTTGTCACCTTGGCTGTATATTTTAGGTCATTGTCTTGCTGGAAGACCCAGCTTCGAACCATTTTTAATATCCTGGTGGGGGAAGGAGGTTGTCACTCAGTATTTTGCAGTACATGGCTTCATATATTTGTTATGATTTGGTAGCCGAGGAGGACAGTAGCCAAAATAGCCAAGGCAGCCAGAAACCCAGAGAGGTTGGTAACTAGCGGATTGCAGACCCCTAAACTAACCACACAGCTAGAAGTAGTGGTGGGACGTAGCTATGATGACCTAGACGCCTTGGCACAGCCGGAGAGTTAACAGCCTAAAGATAGAAAGGGGAAAGCTAACTGCCCCGGAGT
>VIAB01007142.1:50613-72141 GCA_009801035.1 Oophaga pumilio | reverse complement strand
CTTTTTGGGTATCGGTCCGATCCAATCCGATCCGATACTTCTTGTTATCGGGAAGTATCGCTCAACACTAGTTACTAATGGTTTTCTTGGTGACTGTGGTCACAGCTGCCTTGAGATCATTAACAAGTTCCACCCATATAGTTTTAGGCTGATCTCTCACTTCTTCACGATCAAGGATAACCCACGATATGAGATTTTGCATGGTGCCCCAGATCGATGTCTATTGATAGTCATTGTGTATTTCTTCCATTTTCTTACTATTGCACCAACAGTTGTCTCCTTCTCACCCAGCTTCTTACGCATGCTTTTGTAGCCCATTCCAGATTTATGCAGGTCTATAATCTTGTCCCTGGCATCTTTACAAAGCTCTTTGGTCTTGCCCATGTTGTAGACTTTAGAGTCTGACTGATTAACTGAGTCTGTGGACAGGAGACTTTTATAAAGGTGACTATGTAAGACAGCTTTCTTTAATATAGGTAACGAGTTGATTATGAGTGTTTAACTGGTCTGTAGGAGCCAGAACTCTTAATGGTTGGTAGAAGATCAAATACTTATTTCTCACTGCAAAATGCAAATACATTTTTTTTATAATTTATATAATGTGATTTTCTGGATTTTATTTTTGATATTCTATCTGTTAATGTTAAAATTAACCTACCCTTAAAATTCTAGACTGTTCATGTTTTTGTCAGTGCAAACTTACAAAATCAGCAAGGGAACAATACTTATTTCCCTCACTGTAGTTTATATTTTTCTGTGGTGACGTACGGATGTGGAACCTGGACTATAAAAAACAAGGCAAAAAATAATCAATACCTTCGAAATGTGATGATGTTGTCAATAATTTGGATTGAAAGAAGAACAAACAAATCAAGCCATATATGTCACTCAAGAAAAGGATCACCAAGTTATTGCTTGCCTACTTTGGACACATTACTGTATATAAAGAAAACAATCACTAGAGAAGAACATCATGGTGTGACTAATAAAAGAAACAAGGAAAGTGGCAAAACCAGCAGCCTGATAACTTGATGTTATCAAGACAAAAGAGGAAAAGACATTGGGGAACCAATCTAGACTTGCGTAAGATCGATCTTCCTACATCATTCATCTTGTCGACATGGCGTGAGATAGAGCCAAAGGCCTTTACAAAAAAGGTGTATGAGTGGTGCAATGGATTGTTGGCTCCTTCAGCCTGTTAATATTTTTAAATCATAGATATATGAAGCTTCAGAACCATTATTCAAGTTTCATGGATATAGTATGATGTCAGTTTTATTTTAAGGTATTGTCCTGCTTTTTGCATGATCTAAAGGAATAACATTTTCTTGCATATTTTTGACCAACAAAGCATCAATATCTGCAAGAGCGATATCATCATCTTTTCCAAAATAGTACTCTTTATTCTATAATTTTAATTTTAGAGTGAATGTAGTGCTCTTTATTAAAATAGTGTTATTCTGCCGTATCCTACTATGTACTATGGCATGCTATTGCATGAGAACATTTCTGAGTCAATAGGGTAACCCCATCGGACAGTTTTGATTATGCCATTGGTATTTGACACCGTGTACACCATGCCTGGCATGGGCTTCATACAAATCAGAAAAGTCTATAATTCGTGATCCGGTAGGTCACTTGGAAAAGGACTGGAACTGCTCTGGATCCCAGAGAAAGCGTCGGTAGGTGAGTATATTTACATATACACACTGCATTACATGCAAATATACATAGATTTAGTTATAGAAAAATGTCATGGGAGTTCTTCTTTAATTTACATGTTTGACCTGAACATTTCTGTCAGATGGTTGCAGTTCCATTTTTGTTCATATTTTTACTACTTTTGCACAATATTCTGACTGATAAGTAAAGCTTTGCTGATCCTCTTGTAGCCTTCAACTTTCTTGGGTAAAGAAATTATTTCTTTGTTAGGTCTTGTGAGATTTCTTTTCTATGTGGTGCCATTGCTGACAGCATGAAATGGGAAGGGATGACAATGAGAAGTGTAGGGGCTGAATAGGTGATCAGTAAGTTGAGTGTAAAGATTTTTTTATTTTTTAAAATATTGCATTATTATGCTCTTTGTTCTGAAGATCACCCAGTCCATAAAAAATAACATTAAATTAACTTCTCTGCAAAACAAGTTTCCAGGAAAATCTGCATGAACAGATGCATTTCAATATTGCCTGATCTGCTTCTCTACAGTCATCAGCTAAGTTCAAATCATTGACTATGATTTCATCTTTGACTATGATTTATATACTATATTTTGTTTTTTTTTTCATTCTAGAAAATGGGCTAAAGTAATGGGCACCAGGGCTTGTCCCAAACTATTCCAACTTATTTATAGATAGTTGGTAAGCAAATATTTTTAATAATGGGAGTAGACTGGAGTAGTGCTGGCTTTTTTTTATATTTACTTGTGCTATTTACTTTTAAAGTTTGGAAATGCAATAAGAAAACACTTGGGTATAAGAAATTTTAATAATTGGTTTTCTAACATGAGAAAAAGCTTGTTCCTCTGCACAGCAAGTAACTGATCCGAGACAGAAGTTTTTATGGAAGAAAGCAATTTTCTTGAACAATAATTTATATTTGAAAGATGGTTAAAGTGAGAGAATCATTTAGAAAAAAAGTACTTCTAACCAGAGGCATAACTAGATCTCCTGGGCCCTGATGGTAAATCTGTGATATGTACTCTGCCTAACATGTACCAACTGAAATTCCACTGTTTTTCTATGTTGCAGAGTAGCATCTAAATCCTGACAGGTCTAATTGCATGGATGCATATCAAAAAACTGACCATCACATCCAAACATAAACCTAGTGTGAACAGGTGATTAACCTACAGTCACCACCTCATGCACACTCAAAGAAAAAAGGAAACAGACTGTAGAGCTATAGCTTGCAAGCATGAACTATGAAAAATGAATTGCATCACTGCCTTAGAAATATGAAAAATGGAAAAAATTGAGAAAGCTTAGCACATAAAATGGCCAATTTATGTGTACCTGGAAGCCACGTTAAGGCGCTTCTCATTTTCCAGGTCCTAACTAATGCCAATCCTCTCTTAGAAAAGTTCCTATCTGTATGGGAACATATGAATCCTCTCTTTAAACTGAAATCTATATCTCTGTGGAGGGGTACAGATAGAGACTTTTCTAAGCGAGGATTTGCATTAGTTAGGACCTGGAAAATGAAAAGTGCCTTAACGTGGCTCCCAGGTACACATAAATTGGCCATTTTATGCACTAATCTCTCTCAATTTTTCATATTTCTATGGCAGTGATGTAATTCTTATTCATATCTCATGTTTGCAAGCTTTAGCGCTATAGTGTGCTTCCTTTTTTCTTTGAGTGTGCATGAGTTGGTGACTCTAGGTTAGGCACCTGTTCACACTAGGTCTATGTTTGGAAGTGACCATCAGTTTTTTGATATGTATTCATTTACTTTCTGACTGAGAATTCCACCTGTTAGTCACAGACATTTTTAATTACAGCAGGGCCACTACCCTTCCACAGAGATATAGATTTCAGTCTAAAGAGAGGATTCATATGTTCCCATACAGATAGAGACTTTTCTAAGCGAGGATTGACATTAGTTAGGACCTGGAAAAAGAGAAGTGCCTTAACGTGGCTTCCAGGTACACATAAATTGGCCATTTCATGCTCTAAGCTTTCCCAATTTTCATATTTCTAAGGCAGTGATGCAATTCATTTTTCATACCTCATGTTTGCACGCTATAGCGCTGGAGCAGTATTTCCCAAACTCCAGTCCTCACGGCCCCCACGGGTCATGTTTTCAGGAATTCCATAGTGTTGCACAGGTGAGAGAATTCCTGAAGCCTTTATGATACTTCCACCATATGCGCAATACAAAGGAAATCCTGAAAAAATGATCCATGGGGGCCGCGAGGACTGGAGTTTGGGAAACACTGCGCTAGAGTGTGCTTCCTTTTTTCTTTGAATGTGCAGGATTTTGTGACTCTAGATTAAGCACCTGTTCACATTAGGTCTATGTTTGGATGTGACGGTCAGTGTTTTGATATGTAATCATTTACTTTCTGACTGAGCATTCCACCTGTTAGTCACAGACATTTTTAATTATAGCATGGCCACTGCCCCTCCACAGAGATGTTTTTCAGTCTAAAGAGAGGATTCATATGTTCCCATACATATAGAGACTTTTCTAAGCGAGGATTGGCATTAGTTAGGACCTGGAAACGAGAAGCGTCTTAACATGGTTTCCAAGTACACATAACTTTGCCATTTTATGCGCTAATCTTTCTCAATTTTTCATATTTCTAAGGCAGTGATGCAATTTATTTTTCATATCTCATGTTTGCAAGCTATAGCGTTACAGTGTGCTTCCATTTTTCTTTGAGTGTGCATGAGTTGGTGACTCTAGGTTAAGCACCTGTTCACACTATGTCTATGTTTGGGTGTGACAGTCAATTTTTTGATATGCATTCATTTACTATCTGACTGAGCACTCCACCTGTTATTCACAGGCATTTTTGATTATAGCAGGGTGAATACCCCTCCACTGAGATATAGATTTCAGTCTAAAGAGAGGATTTATATGTTCCCATACAGATAGAGACTTTTCTTAGCGAGGATTGGCATTAGTTAGGACCTGGAAAATGAGAAGCGCCTTAACGTGGCTTCCAGGTACACATAAATTGGCCATTTCATGCATTAAGCTTTCTCAGTTTTTCATATTTCTAAGGCAGTGATGCAATTCATTTTTCATATCTCATGTTAGCAAGCTATAGCGCTATAGTGTGCTTCCTTTTTTCTTTGAGTGTGCATGATTTGGTGACTCTAGGTTAAGCACCTGTTCACACTAGGTCTATGTTTGGATGTGACGGTCAGTTTTTTTTATATGTATTCATTTACTTTCTGACTAATCACTCCACCTGTTAGTCACAGGCGTTTTTAATTATAGCAGGGCCTCTACCCCTCCACAGAGATATTGATTTCAGTCTAATGAGAGGATTCATATGTTCCCATACAGATAGAGACTTTTCTAAGCGAGGATTGGCATTATTTAGGAGCTGGAAAAAGAGAAGCGCCTTAACGTGGCTTCCAGGTACACACAAATTAGCCATTTCATGCGCTAAGCTTTCTTAATTTTTCATATTTCTAAGGCAGTCATGCAATTCATTTTTCATATCTCATGTTTGCAAGCTATAACGCTCCAGTTTGCTTCCTTTTTTCATGAATTTGTGTTTCAATTCATACACATCCTCAAAAATTTTTTCACATTTTTCACATTAAATAAGTCACAGAAAGATGACATAACCTCATTCAACCGTGTACGCTTCTCCATAAGGCATTGCAGCTATTACATCACATGGTGAAATATCCATAAGGAAATCAGCTCCCAGACACCAAGTGCTGTTACTCTTATCCCTCCACACATTTCCTCTTGCTCACTCTCCACTCTCCACATTTGACCCAGTCACAGAAGAAGTTTCCAGGCTCTTCTTTTCTTTTCATCCTATTACATGCATCACTGACCCCATTCCCTCACACCCACTACAGTCTCTCTCCAGTGTTTACTACTCACCAAACTAAAATCTTCACTCTCTCGCTCTTCTCTGGTATCTTCCTCTTCTCCTTCAAGCACTCTATCATTACGCAATTATTATAAAAACCCTCTCTTGACTCATTCTGCAAAAATAACTACAGAGCAGTCTCCAATCTCCCCTTCATCTCTAACTCTTGGAGCGCCTGGTCTACTCCCACCTTATCCGTTACTTCTCCACTCACTCTCTCCTAGAACCAACACAGTCTGGTTTCCTCCCCCTACATTCTACAGAAACTGTGTTCCTCAAAGTCACCTTTTGACAGCAAAACGTAATGGTGACTACTATGCTCATACTTCTTGACCTCTCTGCAGATTTCGACACTGTTGACCACCATCTACTACTCTGTTTGTTCCACTCAATAGGCATAAAGGACACTGCTCTCTCTTGGCTCTCTTACTATCTTTCTGACTGCTCCTTCAGTTTATAGTTCCCTGGGTCCACTTCTCCCCTTCCTCTCACTATTGAGATCCCTCAGGGCTCAGTCCTTGGCCCTCTTCTCTTCTCTCTCAACATGGCTCCAATCGGACAGACCATCAGAAAATTTGACTTTCAGCAGCATCTTTATGCTGATGACAGACAACTATATACTTCATCTCTTCACCTTACCTCCACTGTACGATAAAAAACAGTGACTGTCTGCCCGCAGTTTCTAAAATCATGTCCACTCTCTATTTGAAACTCAATTTTTCTAAAACTGAACTACTTCTGCTCCCACAATCTATTAACCTCCCTCAATCTGACAGTAGGCACACAGTCTGGGTATTGTGTCTCACACACTTTTTTCCCTTCACTTCTTATGTACAATCTATTGCCAGCTCCTGTTCCTGGCACCTAAAGAATATCTCTAGAATCTGCTCCTTTCTCACCATCACCATGGAAACAACATAAACCCTCACTGTTGCTCTGATCCACTCCTAAATTGACTATTGAAATTCTATATTAATTGCCCCCCCACTCAACTTTTTCCTCTCCAGTCAATCCTTAATGCTATAGCCAGGGTCATCTATCTGGCTAATCAATACTCGGACGATTCCGCTCTGTGCCAGTCATTTCACTGGCTGCCCATACATTATAGGATCCAACATCAACTGCTTGTTCTCACCCACAAAGCACTCCATAGTGTGGCACCCTCTTACATCTCCTCCCTCATTTCTGTTTATCAGCCTACCCATTCTCTATGCTCCGCAAGCATCCTTTCACCAATATTTGCACTAATCTGAACCTCCAAAACTTATCGTGAGTTGCACCAATTCTCTGGAATACTCTACTACAAGAAATTATGACTAGCCACAACTTACACAGTTTAAGGAGCTCCCTAAAAACACATATGTTTAGAGCGACCTATCACATTCCCTATCCAAAGTCCTTTTATATATAGCCCATTCACTCTTTCTCTGAACATAATTCTCCATCACACTCCACTGCAAAAGCACTACAAATATTGGCTACTCGTGTAGCCTTTATATATATACCCCATTTCCTCAGGATGGCTGGACCAGTATTGTAAATAAGCACTTGTACTTTGTGTCACCCCCCCTTCATTGTACATGTACAGCAGGGTCATCATTATTTTTACTTGAATTTTGGTATAATATTTAACTTTGTTACTTATAACTGTTATATATGAACCTCTGAATTATATAGCACTGCAGAATATGTTGGCGCAATATGAATAAAGATTATTCTTATTATTATGGTATAGAGAAGCTATTCAGAAGGGTCCATTATTGCCTGCATAAAAGAGAAGCAGGGAATGAATAATGTATAACCTCAACAAGAAATGGAAACTAGAGGAGATGTGGCAGGTTCAACAGATTGAATGGGATTTAATCCTGGAACTACGGAATGCGGACGACACCATGTGTGGACCCAATGGATACCAGTTGTTACTCCTGAATTACGTCTGAAGTGTATTTTTGTAAGGAAGACATGGAACATGCTCTGAGGAAACTGAATGATGCAAAGTTTTGTTGGCATAAATGTGAGACCTTTTATATTCGTGACTGTGCTTAAAGACATGCTGTGGACTGTCCGTGATAAGTGGAGAAGGATGATTGGAATTCTAGCACATCTGACTAATTAAGATGGTGGAGAAAAGTAAAGACACAGCATTGTATCTTAATTAACCAGTCGTAAATTGTGTAGGCCCAAAATCATAAACTGTTCTCCGAAGTATTGACTCTTCTAGTAGGATGAATATTTACCTCTTTTAGTACCTCCTACAGTTTATTTTCTGTTATCTTTGCAAAACAGTAATGCATGGCCACTGAACAATGATGTTTGCTGATATGTTGATTACATACTGCATTTGCATTAAAGAGAATGGAAGGAGTTGGATATTGTCCTATGAGACCTCATAGTGTACATATCTGTTCATAGCAATTTGAGCACCACAAATAAAATGTTTGGGAAGAATTTCCTGGCAAATTCAAGTTTCAACAGAATTGATCATCCCTACTAGTGCTAGTAGTGAGACAAAAAACTTGTTTTGTATTGTTATTTTCTTCCAGCTACAACAGTAAAACTTTTGGCAGTCTACATTACAAATTAATATTTATTTAAGAAATTGCTTTAGTATAACATCTCGCCGGACTTTTTTGATACTCTAGCATAAAATGTAAGTAGTGCTCCATTAATCCTGACAGAATTATGGGTCATTTTCAAACATAGCAAAAATAATTTCATCATTAAGAACTTGGAAAGTATTATATCTGTTTATGTCTGTTACATAATAGCATATTTTCAAGCACTTAATTCTTAGTTATGCCATAAATCAATATATTTCCTTGGTTTACATTCCAGAAAGTTAATAGCTTGATTAATGTTTTCGCCAATAATGCTATATGCAAATAGCACCAATAAAGATGTCATCCTTATTTTCAAGTGCTCTACTAATGAAAGATGTCAGATTAAATCAGAAATTTATCTATGCTTGAACTATTTGCAGATTCACTTTTCAGTGTTCAGATTGTTTGTATAGCTCTGAAATCATCTATGGGGTTTTTGAATCTTAAGATATTGATGACCTATCCCTAAGATGGGTTATTAGCATCATAATGAGTGATGTTCCAACCAACTCCTAACACCCCCACCAATCAGCTGTTTCCAACAGCCAGATACAGCAGTGTACAGAACCAGAACAGCACAGCTCCTTGGGTAATACAGCTCAGCAAATATTGAATCAATAGGAACTGAACAGCAACATCTAAGAACGGTCACTGCACAGTAAGCAGTGCTGTAGCAGCTCCATTCACTATTTACATACAGCTGCAGATAGAGTTGAAAACAGCTAAGAAGTGGAGGTGCTGGGAGTTAGTGCACTACCGATCTGTTATTGATAACCTATCATTCCGATAGCTCATCAATATCTTTAGCCCAAATAACTCCTTTTAAATCCTTAGTAGGGATGTGCGAACCCAAACGGTAAGGCCCAAACATCCGGCATTTCCCATGCTGTCATCAATGTGGCAGCGTAAGAAACACCAGCTCTGATTGGCGGTAAGTTCATTACCACCAGTCAGAGCACTGTGGCTCCCATGTTGTCATACAAATAACGGTGTGTGAGCCAGCAGTTGTGACCAGCAGTAAAATGGTTACCGCTAGTCACAGGCATCAGCTCCTGAGAGTACTACTCTAAACAAATTATGCCTGTGCAAAAAATATATAAAATTAAAAAATGGCATGGGGTCCCCTCTATTCTTGATAACCAGCGCAGGCAAAACCAAAAGCTGTGGGCTGCAGCCCCCTGCTGTCAGCTTTATATTGATTGGTTATCAAAAATTTTCCCATGAGGAGGTCAACTCAGCTACATCTGGATTTAATGGCTGAGCGGTGGCATGATGGAACAGCTCAGAAATAAATCCAGCAGATACTGAGCTCAGCCTGAGAACCACTGCCTGTTATCGGTGGTAATCTCAATGAAATAACCGCAGGTCACTGAGGCTGCGCTCTCAGACTCAGCTCAGTATCTACTTGATTCACAGCTGAGCAGTCGCATTCTGCCACCGCTCAGACATGCAATCCAGATGTAGCTTAGTTCATGGGACAAATAGATTGTTGTCAGACAGGTGAGGAATATGGTGTTTTATTATTTTTAATTTTACAGTAATAAATGGGTAAAAGAGAGTGATGAGTGTTTATTTCAAGGGATTTTTTATGGTTTTTCAATTAAAAGACTTTTTCATGTGTCTTTATTTAATTTTCACAATGGGGTTGGTAGTGGGGGTGTCTTTTAGATGCCGCTCCATTATTGACCCCTAGGATATCAGCTGATATTACAAAGCTGAAATCAACCCCCCCCAAATATTAATTGGGGAGAGTAGGGCAAAACGCATCTAATAGATACGTGCTGCTATCTTTAGGATGGGGGTGCCAATATCAATGCCCCTTACCAGTCAGAGAATAACAGCCCCCAGCTACCAGCTTTAGCTTGGCAGGTTGTCAAAAATGGGATTGAAGACACACCTTTTTTCATTATTTATTTAAATAATTTTAAAAATTGGCGTGGGGACACTAATATTTTTTATAACCAAACAATATAATGCTGACTGCTGCAGCCCGCAACATCTGCTTTAGCCTGGATGGTTATCTGAAATGAAAGGAGATCATATATGTTTTTTATTATTTATTTAAATACACAGGAGCTGCATCTGAGTTTTTAGCAGCTGGTTCTCATGCTGCTCAGGGTCAGTACCGGACTGATGGAAGACTGCTAGTCCTGCACTCGGCACTTCGGACTTCATCAGTTTAGTCCAGCATTCTAGCTACCATGAGACCCAGCGGTTGTGAACTCAGGTGTGTATTTTACTTGTACATGTTAATACATTTAAAAAAATGAAAAAAACGGCATGGCGTTTCCCATAATTTTCATAACACCTGAGGCAAAGCTGACTGCTGGGGGCTGATGTTAATATTCTTGGAAGGAGCCAAAAGCCAAAAAGGTTCTCAGGCTGTTAATATTAGCTCCACAGCTGTTTGCTTAGTCTTTACTGGTTATTATTGGGAAGAGTCCCCCCACAAAAATGATGTGGGGTTCTATATATACTAACCAGCAAAGGCTAAACAGACAGTTGCAGACTGATATTAATAGCCTAGGAAGGGGCCATGGATATTGCCCCTACTACACCAGATTAGGAACATCAGCCCTCACCTATCCCAGAAAAGGTGCATCTGTTAGATGCCTCAATTCTGGCGCTTAGCCTCACTCTTCCCAATTGCCCTGTTGTGGCGGCAAGGGAAGTAATATTTGTGGGGTTGAAGTCAGCTTTGAAATGTCAGCTGACACCAAGCCCTGGGGTTAGTAATGGAGAGGCATCTATAAGACACCCCCATTACCAACACAATGTGAAAATTATATAAAGACACACACAAAAAAAAGTCATTTATTTGAAATAAACACTCCCCATCCTGTTTTACCCATTTATTAGTGTAAAATTAAAAATAATAAAACATGAAGAGGCCAACTCTGCTTAATCTGAAATGCATGGCTAGGTGGTGGCATGATGTGACAGCTCAGTCGTGAATCCAAGAGACACTGATCTGAGCCTTAGAACTCAGCTTTGGTGCCAAGCCCTGACGTCAAAAGTGACCGAGTTCATTGGCTATGAAATACAGTCACATTTTGATGTCAGAGCTTGGCACTCTAGCTGAGTTCTCAGGCTAAGCTCACTGTCTCCTGGATTCACCGCTGAAAGGTCAGATAATGCCACCGATCAGCTTTACAATACAGATGTAGCAGAGTTGGGGCACGTCATGGGACAAATGGATTATCATCGGACAGGTGAGGATAGGAATACAGTGTTTTATTATTTTTAATTTTACAGTAAAAAATAGGTGAAAGAGGGTGGGGAGTATTTCTTTCAAATAAAGGAGTCTGTATTTATAGTTCAATTAAAGGACTTTACTCTGTGTATGTTTTTTTTACACTTAGGCTATGTAGTTTTCATTGGGGTGTCTTATAGACGCCATTCCATTACTAACCTGTGAGTATGATGTCAACTGAAATGCAAAGCTGACATCAACCCCACAAATGTTTCCCCTCTTGCCACCACCCAGGGCAAGTGGAGAGAGCCAGGCAAAGCACCAGAATTGTCTCATCTAATAGATGCGCCTTTTCTGGTGCTGCTGCAGGCTGCTTTTATTAGTCTGGGGAGGGCCAATATCCATGGCCCCTTAACAGTCTGTGAATACCAGCCCCGAGCTGCCTGCTTTAGCTTGGATGATTGTCAAAAATGAGGGGGGGACCCCACTCTGTTTTTTTATATTATTTAAATATTTTATAAAAACATCGTGGGACCCCTCTATTTTTAATAACCAGGCAATATAAAGCTGACAGCTGCGATCTTCAGCCCCTGCACAGGTTAGCAAAAATAGAGGGGTCCCCACACCATTTTTATATTTTATTTATTTATTGCACAGGCATCGGCTGATACATGCTCTCATCATCGTATGCCTGCTCTTGCTGCTATCAAATATCTATGACTGGCAGTAACCTTTTTACAAACTTACTGCTGATCAGAGCCAGTGTTTCTGGCGGATGTTCAGGCCCCCAGTAATTTGAATGTCGTCTGGGTTTGGGTTCAAATTCAGGTACCATAACCAAACTTTTTTTAAATATTCAACCTAAACCAACGGACCCGAGCATCCATGGGTCCGTCCATAACTACTAATTAGCAATATAAAATGTTCTCTGATAAGGAATTATATGTGTCAGTCATACCTGTCCTTTCTCAGGAAGTTGCTATCACTCGAAATCAGATTCTTCATGCTGCTTGTTGCCTAGAAACTATTGCATACTTTTATATAGTTTATATTACTAAAATTGTGCCACTATGCAGTATTTGAAGCTTTAGTAACTATAGTCTGCTGTAATTTTGTGTTCAGAATACTGCTTTGCTGGTGTCTCATATGTGAAATTTTATTTTGGATCTTACATTAAGTGTCATGATCCATTTTTGGATTTGTGGCAGATCTGGTTCCACTCAGTTAAACTTTTTTTTCCTTTCAGGCCAGTGGGGGTTAATGTCAGTTTTTCCCCCACTGGCAATCTTGTGTTATTGCAGTGCTGCTGGGTCTGCTGATGTGGGTGCTGACCACTCCTACCATCCTTTAAAAGGTCACCTGATGCATCAGCTGACTGTTTGTGTTACAGTTTCTGGAGACCAGCCTAGCAGGAGCAGCTCTCTGGTGTCTGCCATGTCTGGTGTTTGAAGTTCAGTTGCTGTTGTTATCTGCGGTGTGGAGCTTAGCAGTGATGTTCATAAGCTAAGTGTGGTGTTTTTTCACCTCGCCCCTTTGGTGTTTGTCAATTCCCCCTGTGTGTATTATCTGCAGAGGTGAGGATAGTGCTCCTTGCTGGCCAGTGCACTAGCCAGGGTAATAGTAGGTGACAACTATGGACGAAGTATCCTGACAGCGGCAGAGGGAAGGACCTGCATAGGGCGTTAGGGGAGTGCAGGAACAGGCTTAGGTTTGAGCTTAGTTGGTGACCATCCCTCATTCCCTATTGGCAGTGCCTTCCTCTCACCTTTTCCATCCCATTGTGTGTGTTGTGTTGTTAGCTGACCGACCATCCGTTGAGTCGAATCACACCGTGACAGTCACTCCGTGACATTAAGATCTTAAGAATGTGTATTAATGGTTTTGATCCCCTTTATGTTGCCAGCAGTTGAAGATGTCTCTTAAATAGACTATTCATCAATTGGCAAAATGCCACCAAACTAGTTTCACATATTTGTTCATATTTACTTAGGTTCCTTATTTTTCTTTCATATTTTATTTAAGACATCTCCTCGCTAAGCATATATTAATATTCAGTCTACTGTGATAACAGAGGCTGTATAGAGACAACCTTCAGTCCAAGATTATGCTGGTATAGTTAATAAAAATGAAACAGTAGAAGTGTGTGAGCGAAGTTTATTTTATTTAAATTATATGTGTAATTACAGACCTGTAGCAGTAAGTACATCATAAACTACGGTCAACGTTATAGAGGTTTATCTTGGTAAAATAAAATGAGCAATTATTCACACAGAGTACAGTTATGAGGACCCAGCATGTTTTAAGCCTTTACAGTGACAGAATTTAAGAAATATTAGACATCCAGATGTTGCCACCAGAAGTTAGTTGTAAGGAGTAGAGATGAACGAAGTTGTTTGGAAAACATCTGCCAATCTCAAATTTGGCACGAATGTAGCACATTCGGATTCGTGCTCGGTTTCACAAGCATTTTTGCTCAAGAAAAATTCAGTCACCATTCAGTAAATCATCGCGTTTCCACCAATTTATTTGTTTTACTTTGGCTAGGATAGTGGTGCTGTGTGATAAGCGGAGGGTAAGGGGTGATGTGTTTGTTGAGGGGAGGGGGTATGGAGAGTTTAGAGGAGCGGTGTCCTCTTTTTTTTCTCTTAATTTACGTGTAGAGGTTCTGGCAGCCAATCAGGACACAGAAATCAACCAGAAAGTCATGACAAAAGGTCTTCTATGATTGGCTGCCGCAGTCACATGTCCATTGCCACATAAAAAGCAGACATCTTGTTTTGCTGCACCATTTTCTCAGTGTCACAGTGCAGAGAAGTCACTCCTGATAGTGCTGCAAGTGAACCTGTCAGTTAGCTAGATAGGATCCTGTTTCATGTGAAATCAATATTCCAGCATCTAACTAAATTGTTTAAAAGCTATGTTGCAGTCTCAGGAGGAGCAATTTGCTAATCCAAATCATTTGTGATAAAACTGTGTTGCAGTGGGAAATCAGAAGGCCAGATTTCCACTTAAAAATCATTATGCCTAATATTAGGGTGCAGCAAGGAGGCCCGGTTTGCTAATCCAAATTTTGATAAAACTGTGTTAAAGTGAGAAATCAGAAAGCCAGATTTCCACTTAAAAATCGTTAGGCCTTATATTGGGGTGCAGCCCGGAGGCCCAATTCGCTAATCCAAATAATTTGGGATAAAACTGTATTGCAGTGAGAAATCAGAGGGCCACATTTCCTCTTAAAAATCGTTAGGTATAAGAGTGCTGTTCAGGCACACTAGCTTAGAAAATAAATAGTGATTGTTCATTTTAGTGACAGGTGACTGACAGCTGTGGGCCTAAGGTTGTGAAACAACAGGTTACAAGAGGGGAAGACTACATACAACATGAGTGGGAAAAATAGAGGCCATGGTGGAAGAGTGAATAGGCTTGATGTTTGACATGTATCTGGGTTAGGTGATAATGTTAATGAAAGTTTAACAGAACAAACTGCGTCTCATTCCATCCAAAGACCACTGACATTTGTTACTGGATGGGCTACTCAACTCCTTTTTTCAGCAGAAAAACAGCAATACATCTTATAGATTAGATCCAGAATAGGCATGTGCTCCAGTGGATGGCAAGCGCTGCATCAAGTGGCCTCTCCTCCTTTTCCTCTACCTTAACATCACACAGTACAGTCCTCAGAGGTGACACCACAATCACCCACGTCACAAATTTCCAAACACCTAACTGACTGTTGGGAACCACAGATGGGCCATTCTGCAGAGCTTTTCACACATTCTATTCCATGGCCTTCAAAGTTCTGCTCCAAAGTTTCAAAGAATCCAGAGTAGAAAAGCACCTGCACCGATGCACAAAATTTGTTCTTGTTGCATCCAGGGCAAGTCAAAGTAGGGCCTGAGCAAAATCCAGACACTCATCATCAGATGTTAACCACCAGGGGTGGAGGTGGTAATGATGAGACTTAAATACCAGAATCGCACGCAAACTGTACTGTGGTGTCAGGGCAGGAAGAGAAGGAGCGTTACTCTTGAGGTGAGTGTGAAAACAAGGAGAATGAAGATGAGGTTGTAGATCCCACTTGGTGTGAACTCAGAGGTATGGAGCTGAGTGGCTCAGCAGAGAAGGTGAAGGAGAAGGAAGATGAGAATGTTACGTTGCAGCTTCCCGCACAGACACAAAGTCATGCAACCACGACAAGCACTGCATTCTCAGCCCCAACTCTGGCTATTTTAAACTTTATTAGTATCTATCCACTGTAATACCCTGGTTTTATTACCATCAGGGGAAAGATGGATAGACTGCACACAAGCAAAGTGGTTAGATTTATTAAGTTTATTTAGTTATCAATAAAAGTTAGATTTTACACTTTTTCCAACCTCAGTCAGTGATTTTGTTTTGTTTGGTGGTACAAAATTGGCATTTGGGGTGCCCTTTTAATGACACCCCAACTCTGGCTATGGCCATCACCTGTCATAAGTGTGCAGTTCACAGAGGCGGCAAGGGTTGCCTAGCCTCGGCATTTTTTGAGACTGCAAAGGATGACCCAACTCACGTTATCTGACAAATTTGCAAGAAAAATAATGCCTCAGTAGAAGCAAATATTTCAGTAATTTGACTGTTACAAGCATGAACTGGCACATGTGCGATCAACATGCCTTAGTCTGTTAATCTTACTGCACTAAAATGCTGACTAGCATTCCTTGCCAACCACCGACCATCCCATCAACCACATCTGCTGCTTCCTCCTCCTCCATCACCGTGCAAAGTCTTCTCACACAGTTCTCCAGCCACAGAGACTCCACTTGTTTATCACCTACAGTCGGGGTGAGTGAGAGCCCATCAGCTGTTATGGAAATAGACATGACTGATGTTTTTGTGTCATCTAGCAAAACACATCTTTCTCAGTCCACCATAACATCACCACCTGCACCTCACTCATAGTTCAGCAGTTTGTCCTGTTCTTCGTATTCCAACCTCTCTCAGCACAGCAGCCAGCTCTCGGTCCAGCAAATGTGGTCCCATAAAATAATGTTTCCTCCTACACATGCCAAAGCTAAGACTCCACCATCTCCAATCTGTTGCCACAGAAATGCTGCCATTCCACATGGTGGATATAGATGGTTTCAGAAAGTTGATGGCCGCCGCAGTACCCAGAACCAGTTGCTTAGTCGCCATTACTTCTCTAAGAAAGCTGCGCCTGTGCTACACCAGCATGTTGCAGACAACATCACCCCTTCCCTGAGAAAATCTGTTTGCCAGGTTTCATTTAATCCGACATCCAAACAAAAGGTGGGCACTTGACACCTGGATGAGCAAACATGGACAGGGGCATTACATTTCGCTGACTGGACACTGGTTGACTTTGTTGGCTGTGGGCAGGTCCGCCATTATGGCATTATTGCCCTTACTGCTGTATGGGGCCCGGTGAGCAGCACTACAGAGAGGGGCCTGGGCCCAGTCCGGGCCCTGCCTCTTATGCCTATGCTCACCGGGCCCCATCGTGCAATGAAGTACTGTGCACGTGCACACTTTGGCAGTGGGAGGTTTTCTCTAACCTGGATGGCTGTGCAGTTCCCTCTGCCCTCTGGCCTCTGGTCAGGTGACAGCGTGTATGCAATTATGTCATCACGTCATGCACCGTCCTGTATGAGCTGTGCCTGCAGGACTTCATTATTGAGTTAAGTATGAAAAAGTTTTTTTTTTCATTTCTTTACAAAATGAATTACATGGATGAGGGAGGAGGTGAAGGGAGACTAAAACTTCTGCAAGTGATGGAGGGGGACTGCAAATGATGAAGTGGGGAGGGGACTGCAAATGATGAAGTTGAGGAGGGGGAACTGCACATGGCAAAGTTTTGGAGAGGGGTACTGCACATGATGAAGTTGTGGGGTGGGAGACTGCACATGATGAAGTTGTTGGGAGGGGGACTGCACATGATGAAGTGGTAAGGGGGTCTGCACATGATGAAGTTGTGGGGAGGGGGACTACACATGATTAAGTTGTGGGGAGGGGGACTGCAAATGATGAAGTGAGGGGGAATGTAGCTGCAAATGATGAAGGGAGGGGAGGGGGACTGCAAATGATGAAGCGAGTGGGAGAGGGGAATTGCAAATGATGAAGTATGCGAGGGGCACTGCATATGATGAAGTGAGGGGGAAGGGGAGTGCACATGATGAAGTGAGTGGGTTAGGGGGACTGCAAATGATGAAGTGAGTGGGGGAGGGGGACTACAAATGATGAAGTGAGGATTGGTGGGAGAGAGAGAAACATGACAATTGGGGCAGAAGGAGCATATAAATATAATGAATGGGGGGAGCGGGAGGTATATAGTGGGGGCCTTTGAGGATGCAGTTACTGGTATTGAATTGGGGGAATGATATATATAAAGTGGCTTATTATAGTTGGTGGGTACAGTGGTGGATAATAATTTATGTTTGGAATGGTGGGTTGCATAATAACTAATTTTGTATTAATTGTGGGTGCACGTCTGTGTTCAGCTGTGTAGTGTAGAAGAAAGGGAAAAAGTGGGGAATGTGCTCTGGAAGTGGTGCTCTAGGTAACTATGTGTTATTTTATGCAGAGATGAGTCCTGGCAGGAAGAAGTGATGGCAGTCTGCTCTCGATGAAGAAGAAACGAAAGACTTCAACTAGAGCCATCACTGGTAACTCAGTGTGTTACTTGTACACTGACACTGTATACTATATAAGGAGCTCTTGTGTATAATGTCACTGGTGATCAATGTATTACCTGTACACTGACACTATGTAGAAAGCTCCTGTGTATAATGTCACTGGTGATCCTTGCATTAACTGTACACTATATACTGTATATTATAAAGAGAGCTTCTATGTATATTGTCACTGGTGGTCACTGTATTACCTGTACACTGACAGTATATACAGAGCTCCTATGTATCATGGAACTTAGTATTGTGTTTTTTTATTAATGATGTTTAAACAGGAGAAAAATATGGCGCTTAAGTTCAAAAACAGTAAAAAAGTTATACATTTATTCAATAGAATCTCATAATGACATACATTTTTATACATAAGACATATAGTAGAACAACAGTACAAGAGATATACTCAGCAGAAAATGGGCAAGGCGCGTGGCAAGGGACGGGGAAGTGGACATGATGGTAAATGCAGAGGCCGAGGCCGTGGGAAAGCTGAAATTGGGCTACAACAAACACCCACATCTTCTCCCTCGACCTTCCTGTTCCAGTTACTAGGGGACCACAGCAGGACACGACTATTGAACACAGAGCAGTGTGAAAAGGTTATTGGTTGGATTGCGGATACTGCTTCCAGTCACTTTGCCACCACCACCACCACCCTGTTTTCCACATGGTCAAGTCTGAGTAGCAGTGAATCTGGACTGCATATTACTCACCCTGATCCTCCTTCCTCCCACTATGCCGAGTGCCCGGAGACAACTGATCTCACACTTGGACACTCCGAAGAGCTGTTCACTTTTTCATTTATAGATTCGGACTTCTCGCCTGGTTCACTTGAAGTGGGACAAGACGAGGTCGAATGTAGCGATGCCCAAATATTTGAGCACCCATGGTCACACGAATGCGACAGTGGGGACGTGTTACAAGAGGTGGATGATGATGAGACACAATTGCTAGAAAGTCAGGAGGAAGACCAGGGTGCAGAAGTGGAAGACGAGGTGCTGGATGATATGGTAACTGACTCAAACTGGCAGGAGGACATGCAGAGTGAGGACAGAAGAACACAGGGGGAGGGACGCATAGCACCACAACAGGCAGGAAAAAGCACTGTGGTGGCCGCAAACAGAATGTGGGCAACTGTTCCTCGTAACACCAACACGACGGAAGTTGGCAGTACAACTATTAGGTCTTCCAAAGTCTGTTTTTTTTTAAAAGACTCTGCCGATAACCCCAAACAGGGCATTTGCACCATCTGCCATGCACGCTTCAGCAGGGGTAGCAAAACTACCAGCGTGACTACCACCAGCATGATCATGATCATGCACATGGCAGCAAAGCACCCGACTTTGTGGGCCGATCCCTAGACTCCAGGAACAGTGTCTGCGGGTGACAACACTGCTTCTTCCACTGTTGTGCATGCAAGCCAATCCCCTGTCCATGGTGCATGCGAAGATGCTTCCTGCCCTGCACCTGTCATTGCCCACACTCAACTAGCACCGTCATCAGGCACGTCCACATCCTTGTCCCAGCGCAGTTGTCCATACCCCAGTCACTGGAACACAAGCAGAAATACAAAACCAATGCCCCACAGGCCACAGTACTAAATTCACACATTTCTCATCTGCTTGCACTCAAAATGTTGCCTTTTAGGCTCTTGGAAATGGAAGCTTTCCGTAACTTGATGGCAGCGGCAGTCCCAAGGTACTCGGTCTCCAGCCGCCATTATTTCTCCCCTTGTGCAGTCCCGGCATTACACAAGCACGAAAGATGTCACAATCCAAATGTAACGTTTCGGTCATTCCCTTGACCTTCATCAGACAGATTGTGGTGAAGGAAGGTAATGAAGAAGTAGTCATTGATATTGTAAAATATTAGAAGCGCTGTGTAGCAAAGCTAGTGAGGATAAATAGCTGGTGATATGGTGCCATATCACCCGCTATTTATCCTCACTAGCTTTGCTACACAGTGCTTCTAATATTCTACAATATCAATGACTACTTCTTCATTACCTTCTATCTCCACAATCTGTCTGATGAAGGTCAAGGGAACGACCAAAACGTTACATTTGGATTGTGACATTTGGATTGTGATCAATAAATTTTTGTTTAGCATCTATTTGTAGAGTGCCAGATCTGTTTTTTCTACATTATTACGGGTTTGGTAACCCACATCAGAGCACCATGATATAATCCAAGGAGTGACGTGTCTATCTACCTTACACAAGCATGAGTCCCATAACATTAGCTATGCCCTCAACAATGCTATTACTGGGAAACTCCACCTAACCACGGAATCATGGACAAGTGTTTGTGGGCAGGGACGGTACATCTCCCTGACGGCACACTGGGTTAACAGAGTGGTAGCTGGGACACAAACTTTGGGATGGAACACATCCTCCCCACACTGAGGATTGCGGGCCCTAGGTCAGTCATGGTAGCCCCAACAATGAACAGCTCCAGCACCTCATCCTTCTCTTCAGCCTCCATCTCAGAAATGACCACACCAGTCACAAGCTGGAAGCACTGCAGCACTGCCTCAGCCAAGCGGCAACAGGCTGTGCTGAAGCTAATATGCTTAGGTGACAAACCGCACAATGCTGAAGAGTTGACAACTCAGAAAGAGCAGGCAGAACTGTGGTTGAGAACACAACCTACAGCCAGGCATGGTTGGGTGTAACAATGGCCAGAACCTGGTGGCAGCATTGAGGCAAGGTGAGCTAACACATGTACCATGCCTGGCCTGTGTGCTTAACCTTGTTGTTAAATGGTTTCTCAAAAGCTACCCGGAGCTGCCGGATCTGTTTGTGAAAGTACGCCACCTTTGTGCTCATTTTAGAAAGTCAGCTACAGCTTCTGCCCCCCTTGCCGTGCTTCAGCAGCGTCTGTAGCTTCCGGCTCACCGACTGGTGTGTAATGTCCCCTCCCCACATGTTGGAACTCTACACTGCATATGCTGGAAAGGATTTGTGAGCAGAAGAGGGCAGTTGTTGAATACCAGCATCAACAAGGCCATTGGTATTCATTTCAGACTCCACACATAAGACCTCAGGAGTGGACATGGATGTCAGATATTTAAACTATCCTACACAACATTGAGGAGTCCATCAAGATGGAGAGCGGCGATGACGTCATAATTAGCATCACCATCCAGCTTATCTGTATTCTGAAAAGCTCTCTGCTCACAATGAAAGAGGATGCATTGCAGGTGAAGCACGATGAGATGGAGAAAGAAATCATACATTGTGATGACACACAGCCCAGCCTCATTTCATCCCAACATGGATTGGTTGACAATGAGGAGGAAGAACAGGAGCTACTTTCATGTGCTATAGATGGTGCTACAAGCACAACTGTCATACCATCTGTTCAGTGTGGATAGCCTGAGGACAGGGAGGAGGAGGAGGAAGACCGCATGGTCAGTCATCCTCTTCATGAGGTTAACGAAAAAAATTGGTTTCGTACCGTGTTAGCCAGTAGAAAAAAACATATAGAGTGCTCTCTG
>VIAB01007142.1:0-10693 GCA_009801035.1 Oophaga pumilio | reverse complement strand
AGCGTCCCTGCCTGGCAGAGGGCAGGGACGCCGGCACTACAGATTGTATACTGAACTGGGAGTAAATACCCATTGGTACTTGTAGCAGCACTACTGTGTGGAAAAAAGATAACAAACAATCAGGCAGGTGATGTAATCATTGGCATCAGTCATAGGGGAAATAAAGTCAGCACTGATCTATCCATGATTCATCTTGAGAAGTGTAACATTTCCCACACTGGTGGAGAAATAACAGGTCCGATTGGGTATGACAAAACCATTAGCTCTGTTTACTTTACTCTCTGACACTACACTGGAGGTTGGAGATGTCAGCATTCCCACAGAAAATTGTGTCACTTCTTTCCACTGGTCTAGTCTGCTGAGTCAGAAGTTTATAGGATCAGAGTTCAAGGTATCTGCTGGAAAGACACAAAATGGGTTCAACTGAACCTGGTTGTTTAGGGACTACAATTCTGTGCTGATGTGCACCAGTTTGGTGCACCAGAAGATAAAACATCTGGTCTGTTGTTATTTCATATATACTGTAAATGGTTCTGCTTACTTGCTTTTTTGTTGTAGCTGTAGTGTTGGCATACACAGTTGGGGTGCACAAATAGTTGTTTCCTAGTTATTAGAGATGAGCCGACTGCACTGAATTTTTACCCCCAAAAATGGATTTTCCCATTGATCATCAGACTTTACACTCTGTATGTGAGAGAGACTCAATGACTTTGGACATGGAAAATAACTCAGTTGCACAAATTGTACTCCACTAAGAACAAAAGAAAAGGAATTTCAGCTCACCCCAATGGACTTGTAATGCTAGGTCCACATGCTCTTGAGCACGGATTCACGTCTTGCCAGATGGATTTTGTATGTCCTTGCAGCCTATATTTTTATTGGATATCATTAAAGACTTTTAATTTTACATCTTGGAGCTGGATTCACTTTTTCTACTCACTAAGAACCACTGATCTGTGATGGACCAGGTGCTGACCAACACAGTACAAGGTATGGTGATTCGTAAGAGGTCATAGCTGCAAGGCATTACATGGAGGCCCGCAATGCAATGCAAAAATCTTACTCTCTGATGCTTCAAAAGTGTGGTAAATGATGTCAGGCCAGATTATTTTTTATTTTTATTTTGTAAACTGCTAACTGAATATCAAAATATTTGAATTTACATGAAATGCAAATTTCAGGAAATTTTACTAGAACTTGATCTTCCTCAGATCGAACCACTCACCTCTAATTGTCATACATGGCGATGTAAGCTGTACGCTGCGCAAAAGCTTCAGTAAAAAGAGATCACAATAAAATTTTGTTTCAGCCAAAATTTAGAAAGAAGGTGAGTTGTACAGAAGAATTGATGCACTGAGCACGTTAAATTTTATTGTTGAAAAAAATGTTGCATTTTTCTGCCCAAGTCTTGCAGAGATGGCTTTTTAGTACAATAAATCACAGTGGATAGATATTTTTTTTATTAAGACTGACCACACATAATTTTTTTGCAAAAGGCAATACAAACAAGTTGGTCTGCCATTAACTGTGAATTTGGACATATTGGAGTAAAATGTTCATATAATTGGACAATTGAACACATGGACCATTGGACGTTGAACACAGAACTGATAGTGGAGTGGAGGTAGCATTAGGGTGCAGACAGCAGTAGATAAGAATGATGATGGAGCTGATGATAACGACAAGCACTGCTTGCAGGTGCATACTGGTTACCAGAAAAAAGATCACATAGAAAGAAAGGAGAACAACTTCAGCCTTAAGGTACTGCCACACTACACAATCCCGCTAGCGATCTCGTTAGGGTCGCATACTAATGAGATCGCTAGCGGGATTGTTTCTATATCGCTGAGTGCGGCTATACTTAGCGATATAGTTAACGACGCTATCGCCGTTAGCGATCTTCTTAGCGATTTAGCGGTACAAAAGTACCGCTAAATCGCTAAGAAAAGGTGCCACACTCAGCGATTAGATACTTACCAGCGGGGCGCCAGCGACGAAAATAGAGTCCGGAACGATCGCTGTGATGAACGACATCACAGCAGGGGCCTCGTCGCTGGTAGCTGCCGCACACAACAACATCGCTAACGGGATCGCTAAATAGTGACGTTTTTTAGCGATCCCGTTAGCGATGTTGTTTAGTGTGGCAGTACCTTTACTCATCTTGCTGGTTAGTTTGCTTTCTCCATATGTGCAGGTGATGCTGTGTCATGTGCAGACAGAGGGTGAAGCTCCTAGTTCATGTGTGCGAAGATGTATCTGCCTTTCTTTCCCAGAGCACATCCTGTTTAATGCAATTGATTTCTCACCTTGCCACAAAATGCAATATACGATGGAGCCCTAAAATATTATGTAAGCACATGCAAAGAAATTAATTTGCTGGATCATTCAGCAGTAATAAAACATTGTAAAACGATAACTTTTTTATCCTCTCCTTTGTGAAAAATGCAATGTAACCCAAAATGTTACTTGACAAAGTTGGTACATGTGTGGTTGATAAATTAGACTCAAAAAAGGCATTCAAAAAATGTAAATATGTCCGTTATATAAAAGATTTGTAGAAAATGCACTATTGTTACTTTCCAAAAAAGTTAAAAGGATAAGAAGAGCTAGAAAAGCTTGTTAGTTTTGCGATCATAGAAAGGGAACAACTGCAACATGCCACTCTACTCCGGTGGCATGTACATGTCTAATATTGGACTATTGCAACAAAAAGAGTGCAAAAAATGTAACATTTTTAACAACATGCAGACTTTGTAGTGTAGAAAGTTTACATTTAGTGATTCTCGAGATTTGTGATTTATATTAAAAATAAATAATTTTAATAAAATGATGGCTTTCCTGCCTGTGACAGGATTCTTGTTAACAAGCAAAAATAGAACATGACATTAAACTGCCCTTCTGGTTTGAGTGTATGGCAATTGAAAATAATCATGTTATTAAGGTGCTGTGCTATTATTGGATTATATTACAGATCAATTCATTCACAGGCAATGATCTGTAATATATAGACTTTTTAAAAAGCATTTTTACTTTGAATCATTTTTTTCTACACTTGCCTAAAACTTTTCCACAGTACTGTATATCAACAATCTTTATCCTTGTATGAACTCTTGTGTATAAACATTCCTCACACATCCCACTGAAAGTTCCCATCAATGTTGTTTGGTGGTAATCCTAATTTAAAATTGTGAGTCACGACAATTCACTTAATATTCATCTGACTCTTCATTTTAACCTTGTGGCTAGAGCACCTTTTATACCTTTTAATGAAGCACCTTATTAGTCAACTCATTTAATCAGTGTGTCAACTTTCAACTGAATAATCAAGAATCACACATCAGGAAGAGAACCTATGCATTTGTGAAAAGGGACTTCAAATAATAACACAGGCAAAAAATAAATTAATTCCACTATATAGCTGAAATTAGCAGAATATAAGTTATAGTAATGTTGCATGAAAATATATGCTATTTAATTAGAAATACTGTGCGTACCATAGGTTTGGGCCATGTGGCTATTAAAGGGATTGCATAAGGTTAGAAACACATGATTACTTTCTTCATAACAGAAACAAACTTTTCTGTGAATTGCACCTTGTGTTGTAACTCAAATCCAATGACAAGCACTTACCTGCAATAGTACACACAGCCTGTTGACAGATATGGAATTTTTTTGGAAAAAAGCAACCATGTTGTAATAAACATCTACAGTGCCTTGATAAGTATTCATACCCCTTGAACTTTTGCACAATTTTTCATGTTACATCTAGTGATGAGCGAACGTGCTCGGTAATGTTCGTTACTCACTCGAGCATCGCTGTACTTGCGGTGCTCGACGAGCACCGAGCATTTCCGTGTTTGCTCAGCGGGAGTTCTGGTGCACGCCCTGCATTTTTGGCGCTCTTTAGAGCACCAATCAACATGCAGGGATTGTCTGCCACTCACTGTAATGCCGCAGCCATCTTTGTTGTGGTATTACAGTGATTAGCTGTCCGCACAGTGTCATCAGGTGTATAAGAGATCTGGCGCCGCCATGCTCAACACAGTCTGCTCCGGACTTAGGGAGCGTGTGATGACACTCATGGTGTCACTGGCGCAGCCTAGAGGCACTATCAGGGGGCACGTGAACGAGTGCAGAGAATGGAAGAACAGAGCACGCAGTGTGCAAGGGCCTGAGACTAAGCAGTGAGCACAGGACCTGGAACTAACCAGTCACGTGACCAGGGAGGCGGAGTCACAGCGCGTGAGGATGGAGAAGGCAGCTGAGTACACAGCACAGAAAGTAAATGTAGTCAAAGGATAGCCGAGGGTCAAAAGCCAGACGAGAGCGAGGTACCTAAGGACGAGCTGAAGGGGGTCAAATAACCAGGAAGGACAGAGCAGTGCAAAGCAGGATTCAGAGTAAAAGTCAGGAGACAAACCGGGTCATTCACAGCAAAGCACACATGCACAACGTTTATAGACAAATAACCTACAGTGCCTACAAGTAGTATTCAACCCTCTGCAGATTTAGCTGGTTGACACATGCGGAATTAACTTGGCATTGTGACATTTGTACTGTAGATCAGCCTGGAAGTGGGAAATGCACTGCAGCAAAACATTTTTTTTAATTTTTTATTTTTTTTAAAAAACGTTAAAAGTTAATTCAGAGTGTCATTTATTATTCAAACCCTCAAACCACAAGACTTCTGTTTGGTCCCCCTAAAGTTTTAAGAAGTAGTTCAGGCACCAAGAATAATGAGCTTCACATGTGTGGATTAATGATCTCTTTTGCCAGCCTTTTCTGACTATTTAAGACCCTCCCCAAACTTGTGAACAGCACTCATACATGGTCAACATGGGAAAGACAAAGGAGCATTCCAAGGCCATCAGAGACAAGATCGTGGAGGGTCACAAGGCTGGCAAGGGGTACAAAACCCTTTCCAAGGAGTTGGGCCTACCTGTCTCCACTGTTGGGAGCATCATCCGTAAGTGGAAGGCTTATGGAACTACTGTTAGCCTTCCACGGCCTGGACAGCCTTTGAAAGTTTCCTCCCGTGCCGAGGCCAGGCTTGTCCGAAGAGTCAAGGCTAACCCAAGGACAACAAGGAAGGAGCTCTGGGAAGATCTCATGGCAGTGGGGACATTGGTTTCAGTCAATACCATAAGTAACGTACTCCACCGCAATGGTCTCCGTTCCAGACGAGCCCGTAAGGTACCTTTACTTTCAAAGCGTCATGTCAAGGCTCGTCTACAGTTTGCTCATGATCACTTGGAGGACTCTGAGACAGACTGGTTCAAGGTTCTATGGTCTGATGAGACCAAGATCGAGATCTTTGGTGCCAACCACACACGTGACATTTGGAGACTGGATGGCACTGCATACGACCCCAAGAATACCATCCCTACAGTCAAGCATGGTGGTGGCAGCATCATGCTGTGGGGTTGTTTCTCAGCCACGGGGCCTGGCCATATGGTCCGCATCCATGGGAGGATGGATAGCACGGCCTACCTGGAGATTTTGGCCAAGAACCTACGCTCCTCCATCAAGGATCTTAAGATGGGTCATAATTTCATCTTCCAACAAGACAACGACCCAAAGCACACAGCCAAGAAACCAAGGCCTGGTTCAAGAGGGAAAAAGTCAAGGTGTTGGAGTGGCCTAGTCAGTCTCCTGACCTTAACCCAATTGAAAACTTGTGGAAGGAGCTCAAGATTAAAGTCCACATGAGACACCCAAAGAACCTAGATAACTTGGAGAAGATCTGCATGGAGGAGTGGGCCAAGATAACTCCACAGACCTGTGCCGGCCTGATCAGGTCTTATAAAAGACGATTATTAGCTGTAATTGCAAACAAGGGTTATTCCACGAAATATTAAACATAGGGGTTGTATAATAATTGACCCACACTTTTATGTTTAAAATTTATTAAAATTCAACTGAGCAACATAACTTTTTGGTTTGTAAGATTTATGCTTCTGTTAATAAATCCTACTCTCGTTTGCAGTTTGAAGGCTCTAACTTATTTGCATCTTATCAAACCAGCTAAATCTGCAGGGGTTTGAATACTACTTGTAGGCACTGTAGGTCAGCAACCACAAACCGAGTATATGGAAGTATCACTGACACCAAATCCAGGAACTGCCAACATTAAATAGCTGCCTCAGAACCAAAGAGAGCGAACTAGAGTTAACCCTGACCTGACCAGGATGGAGGCGGAACCATCCTGTCCAGAGTCATAACAGTCCCCCCTCTCAACGGGGGGCCACCAGACCTCCAGGTTTCCCAGGAAATCAGGCATGAAAGGAGCGCACCAGACGATCAGCATGAACCGATCGAGCAGGATCCCAGGATCGGTACTCTGGACCATACCCCTTCCAGTTCACAAGATACTGGAGGGAACGGCTGACCAACTGGGAATCCATGATGCATTCCACCTTGTACTCCTCCTGACTATCCACCAATACAGGTGGCGAGGGACCCAAAGATGGTTTTTCCACAAGCCACAACGGTTTCAGCAGGGCCCTATGGAATACATTGGGTACCTTTAAAGAAACTGGTAGGTGCAAACGAAACGCCACTGGGTTAATCACCTCCGTGATTTCATAAGGGCCAATTAACTTAGGCTCCAATTTTGCCGAAGGAACCTTAAGCTTAATGTTCCTAGTAGACAGCCACACTTTATCCCCAACCCAAAGGGTGGGTCCCACTCCCACCATCCGTCTCCTGTCCGCAAAACCCTTAAACTTCCTCTGAGCCTCCCCAATATTCTTTTGGACCTCCTGTCATAAATTCCCCAACTGCTGAACAGCCACGGGCAACCAGAGTCCAGATGAGAAAACTCCCAAAAGTGTGGATTAAAGCCAAAATTACAGAAGAAAGGGGAGGTACCTGTAGAGTGGTTAACACAAGTCCTCTTGACTGGAAGTGGCAAGACAGTGCAAAATTTGTTCTAACGACTGATTGGTCCATTCGGTCTGGCCATTTGTCTCAGGATGGTATGCAGAGGAAAAGGACAACTCAATGCCCAGCCTTTTACAAAACGCTCTCTAAAACCTGGCCACAAACTGCACACCACGGTCAGACACCACATTCAAGGGTACACCATGCAAACGAACCACATGTTGAATGAACAACCTGGACAAGGTCTCAGCAGAGGGTAGTGCTACCAAGGGTACAAAGTGAGCTTGCTTTGTAAACCTGTCCACCATCACCCAGATGACAGTATTACCCTTGGAATGAGGAAGATTGATCATAAAATCCATGGACAAATGTGTCCATGGTCTATCAGGAACTGACAAAGGCACCAATTCTCCAGCTGGCCAATTATGAGAGCTCTTAGCGCTGGCACAAACTTCACAGGCAGAAACAAATTTCTTCACATCCGACGTAAGCGAGGCCCACAAAAAAATCCTCGCACTGGCCCTACTAGTAGCCGAAATCCAAGGATGTCTACTCAGCGCCGACTCATGGAACTCCTGGAGGACCCTGAGTCGAAGCTGAACAGAAACAAACAATTTTCCCACCGGCAAGGACAGGGAAGCCTGAGACTGGGCTTCCCGAATCTCACATTCCAAGCCTGCAAACACCTCAGCAACCACCACCCCGGGTTGAAGAATGGAGGATGAAGGCTCTGGATACTTCAAGACAAGGCATCGGCCTTCACATTTTTGGATCCTGGACGAAAAGTGATCGAGAACTGGAACCGGGAAAAAAAGTGACCATCTAGCTTGCCTAAGGATTAACCTTTTAGCAGACTCAATATACACCAGGTACTTGTGATCAGTAACTACAGTGATGGGATGAACCGCCTCCTCCAAAAAATGCCTCCATTCTACAAAGGCCAACTTAGCAGCAAGAAGTTCCCGATTACCCATGTCATAATTTCTTTCTGCTGGTGAGAACTTCTTGGAGAAGAAGGCACATGGCTTCAGATTGGTCAAAGTGTCAGGACCCTGGAACAACACTGCTCCCACACCCACCTTCGAGGCGACAACCTCCACAACAAAGGGTTCAGATGGATCACGCTGAACCAGAACCGAGGCAGACATAAAGCATTTTTTCAGAGTGAGAAACGTTGTTACCGCTGAGGCAGACCAGTTCTTAACATCAGCCCCCCTCTGCATCAAGTTGGTGAGGGGCATAACCACCTAAGAGAACCCTTTAGAAAAACCTCCGGTAATAATTGGCGAATCCCAAAAAGCGCTGAAAGCCCTTCAGGTCCCGGGGCTGCATCCAATCCACAATGGCCTGCACCTTTTTAATATCCATATGAAACCACTCAATAGACACAATGAACCCTAAGAAAGGCAGTTCTTGGACAAAGAACAAGCATTTCTCTAGCTTAGCAAAAGTTGTTTCTTCCTGAGTATTTGAAGAACCGCCCGAAGGAGACCAATATGTGTCTGCTAATCAAATGAATACACCAGAATGTCATCTAAGTATATAACCACAAACGGCCCGATAAAATCAGAGAACACATGATTGATGAAGTTTTGGAAAACTGCAGGGGCATTGGTCAAACCAAATGGCATAACTAAGTTTTCAAACAGCCCTTCTGAGTTGAGAAACGCAGATTTCCACTCATCCCCCTCCCGCACTCGGATAAGGTTATATATACCCCTTGCAAATCTAGTTTAGAAAACCATTTGGCCCCAGATAATTGATTACACAAATTGGGAATGAGTGGGAGGGGATATGTGTTTCTTACAGTAATTTTGTTCAGTTCCCAAAAGTCAAGGCATGGGCGGAGACCACCGTATTTTTTTTTTACAAAAAAGAAACCTGCAGCAACAGGAGACACGGAAGGACGGATATGCCCCTTGCAGAGACCCTCAGATATGCACTCCTTCATGGCGACCCGCTCGTGACCAAAAAGGTTAAACAATCGGGCCTTAGGCAATTTAGCCCCAGGAATCAAGTCAATGGCACAATCAAAAGGGCGGTGCGGTGGTAACCCCTCGGCCTGACTTTCGGAGAAAACCTTCTCAAAGTCCTTCAGGTACTCCGGAATACCCTCCATACAGACGGACGACAAAGACACAAAATTCAGACATTTGTTTAGTGTATGGTCATTCCAAGTATAGGAGACCCACTCTTTTAAACTGGGAAGAAATTTTTTGTAGACCATCCTCCACGTCTCTTCAGACACCACCACTAGATCACCACGGTGACCGTGTTCGGTGATGAAACTGCCACTATATTGTTTTGCAAGGGTGTTTATGATGTCGGTAGCAAAAAATATTTACAAAGTAGGTTGATGTGTACGCCCCCAGTGGAAAATATTTGTTAGTCAATATACTTGGTGTATGGGTATTCCAAATATAGGAGACCTGCTCCTTTAAAGTGGGAAGAAATTTTTCGCAGGCCATTCTCAAGGCTTCTTCAGACACCACTGCTAGAGCACGAGGGTGAATGTGTTCCGTGATGAAACAGCCACTATATTGTTTTGCAAGTGTGTTTATGATGTCCGTAGCAAAAAATATTTATACAGTTGTTAGATATGTACCCCCCAAGGGGAAAATGTTTGTCGTGTATGGGCATTCCGAGTATAGGAGACCCTCTCCTTTAAAATGAGAAGAATTTTTTTGTAGGCCATCCTCCAAGTCTCCTCAGACACCAACACTAGATCACCAACACTAGAACGCTAGAACACGAGGGTGAACGTGTTCCGTGATGCAACAGTCACATAATTTTCTTGAAGGGGTTTATGATGCCAGTAATAAAAATGTTGAGACAGTATCTTGATGTGTACCCCACACGGAGAACTGTTTGTCAGCCCATACACTTACTGTATGGGAATTACTAGTATAGAAAACCCGCTCCTTTGTAATGGAAACAGATTTTTAGGAGGACTTCCTCCACGTCTCTTCCAAGTGGTATTGGGGTGCGTCCAAATTTGGGGCAGGCCTTACATTCCCTGCATAGGCAAGCAGTATGGGAGACTCACTTCCTAATAATGTGAACTTTGTTGGTTGTTCATCTTCAACAATGCAATCCTTCACTGCCAGTTCTTCAGACTCCACAATGCAATGATACAGTGCAGGGTCTTCAGCCTCACCACTGCAATTCACCAATGCAGGTTCTTAAGCCTCAACAGTGCAATTCTCCACTGCTGGTTCTTGATTCTCAACACTGAAATGCTCCACTGCTGTGTGTTCTTCCTCAACACTGCAATGCTACAATGCAGGTTCCTGGGGCTCAAGATTGCATTGCTCCACTGATGTGTGTTCTTCCTCAACATTGCAATTCTCCACTGCCGGGTCTTCAGCCTCAAAACTGCAATTGTCCACTGCAGGTTCTTCAGGCTCAACACTGAAATGCTCCACTGCCAGGTGTTCTTCCTCAACACTGCAATGCTACCATAAAGGTTCTTCAGCCTCAACAATGCAATGCTCCACAACTGGGTCTTTAGCCTCTACATTGCAATAGTCCATCCCTGGGTCTTTAGCCTCAACACTGCAATTGTCCACCGCTGGATCTTAAGCGGCTAAATTCCCGTCAGGCCAGATGGTCCTTAATTTTCTCCCGCTTTCACTTCACTCTCCATCAGGCACGATGACTGGGCAGTCATGGCACGGGACATTTGGGACAGCACTCAGGATTCCATTCTGGCCTCCAAGGAGAGGATGAGGTCCACCGCCGACGCATATCGGCGCCCCGCTCCAACGTTTGCCCCTGGTGACTTAGTGTGGCTCTCCGCCCGTAACATCAG
>VIAB01007139.1:57696-72773 GCA_009801035.1 Oophaga pumilio | reverse complement strand
TCTCTTATCATTTTAAGTGGGAGAACGTGGACAATTGGTGGCTGACTAAATATTTTTTTTCCTCACTGTACACTTAGGCCCTCACTGAGAGGGATACATGCTGTGTATCATTCTTACTGCATGTTTCATCTCAGTCAGACGTTAGTTTTTTTATGCTTGAGAAAAATGTATCATGTTTTATCAGTGATATCCATTTGTTTTTTATCAGACTTTGGTCAGAGTTTCATCAGTTTTTTTCACTGATGAGAAAACAAAAGAAAGTTTCTCCATCTTCTCCTATTTATCTGTCAGTGAAAAACAGACAGCACTAGGATGGCATCTGAATTTCGTTGACCCATAGACTCGCATTGCTAATTTTGATCCAATGCTCGGAACAATATCGGACATGTCTCCATGATTTTGCGTGGACCACACTGTCCGATGAAAGAATTTAATATGTTAACAGCCACATAGACAGTCATAGCTACAAGTGTTATCCGTGAAAAAAAATGGATAGCACGTGTACATAAAAAAACTGATGTGTGAATGAGGCTTAACATATACAAGTGGTTGTTCATGGGGCTTATGAAAGAAAGAGGCCAAAATCAAGTGGCGCCATACTTCTTCTCCATGTGTAATGTTAACTTGCACAAGGATTGGTGTCCATATTAGCAAGTAAGATAAGGGGATTGGCGGCAACAAGTTCTTTTTGCCCTAAAAACTTTGTGGATGAAACAAACCTAATGCCCCCGTCACACTAAGCGAGATCGCTAGCGAGATCACTGCTGAGTCACAAGTGACCTCAGCAGCGATCTCGTTACGTTTGACACGTAGCAGCGACCAGGCTCCTGCTGTGAGATCACTGGTCATTTCGGAATGGCCTGGACCTTTTTTTGATCGTTGAGGTCCTGCTGGGTAGCATGCATCGGTGTGTTTGACACCTTTTACCAACGACCTTGCTGGCGACTCAGAACCCAGACACATAGGTGACACATTGTTACACATGTCGCTACGGGTCGCCGTATCGTTGCTGCGTCGTTGGGAAGATCTGACTGTTTGGCATCTCACCAGCGACTACATAGCGACGCAGCAACGATCCCTGTCAGGTCGTATCGTTGTCGGTCTCGCTCTAGCATCGCTGAGTGTGACGGTACCTTTATACTGTCTTGTGAACATTAACATGGCCATCTGCATGAAGTTTTACTTAGGGAATATTGATCAGATATAGGAAAATAAAGAGTTTTAATAAATAGTAAAAACTTTGGTTTTCTGAAGCTTAAGGCCACGTGCACACATTGAGTATTTGGTCAGTATTTTACCTCAGTATTTGGTCAGTATTTTACCTCAGTATTTGTAAGGAAAAACCAGGAGTGGGTGAAAAATGCAGAAGTGGTGACGTGTTTCTATTATACTTTTCCTGATTGTTCCTTGCTTGGTTTTGGCTTACAAAGGTAAAAAACTCACCAAATACTCAGTGTGGCCGAAGGATTTTTACAGGCAATTGTATTCCTATCTTTGCTCTGATCTATAAATGTATAATGTTCCTTTTTGCTTGCCAATGTGACTTTTTTATGATCTCTTGCCTCGGAAAAGAACAAAAAATAGTCAGGCCATACCTTTCTTTATTCATTTATAGAATCTTGTTATACAGAATCAAATAAGTTGCGAAAACTTATGTTTTGCATTTATTTTGCAGGTCTACTATAATAATAGTGAATATACTGGACCGCCTGAAATAAAGGAAATAACAACAAGGTGTAAGTACATTGAAGGATCAATTTTTGAAGAGAGAACCTGTCACTATTAGAAATCTCCCTAAATGACTATTATGTGTGGATTGCTCATGTATCTGGGATCTGGGATACATGCTGGGATAATGTTGTAATTATTATCCCTGAACTCACTTCCACTCTCCTTCAGTAATGACACAAATGGGGTTTGCTCTACAAACTAATGAAGTATTTAACAGTCCTCTATATTAATATCTAAGCTTAGATGTCCAGGAGACGTGTCACAATGCAAACCACAGACCATTTGTGGACTTAAAGCAGGAGATTTTCAGTCAGTTCAGAAGTAATATTTGCATTGCTGGAATCTGTCACTACACTTATTCTTCCATTCTCAGACTAAAAGGATCAGGACTGATAAACAATTTATCTTGTTGTTCATGCAAATCTATGTTGACATGATTCTCAAAATAAAGGCATAACAACATCACATCAGAGTAGAAATTAAACGGGAAATCTGACTTTTTTTGCGGTCGCCCTTACTCCATTAATAACGGCGATCACAACACTGGAGTCAGTAAAAACTGACCCGAATCATGTTCTCTGGGGTCTCAGTTAGCCCCGGAAGCTAAGACCCCAGAGAAATTCCGATGCTGGGGAATGTTGTACATTTATTTCTCAGCGCCATTAAAAAGCGGCACTAAGGAATAAGTACCCTTAACTGCTGCCGTTAAAAGGCGTATCGGTGGTCGTTAAGGGGTTAAAAATGGATGGCGGTAAGACATCTCAAAAAAGTTTATTTAAATTTAACAAAGAGGTTGAAAAATTAAGTGGTATTAGTGAAAAACAAATGGAGAGTCAATTTTTAACTAAGTCACATGAGTTTGTACAAAAAAGACTATGTTAAACATGCAGGGTCTCTCAGAAGCAAAGATGGTCAAAGGTTCACATAGAAGATTAGGCACCAAATATATCAGCTGATGACTGTGCTTTTTTCACTCCAAGTGATACCTCACACTTTTAGTATCAAAGACCTCTTCTGGGTGGTGCTTACACATAGAGTAATGGTATATTGCACAGACAAGTAGAAAAGAAATGGAGCATTCACCTGGTCTTTCTTGTTAAAATTCCTTTAATTCATATTAGATTAGATCAACATCTCAATAAAATGCATGTTGCGGTGTGCAGAAAACAGGGGAGTGAACAAGCCTGAAGGATGACGGCTGTTTCGCGCTGTTATTGCTCACTTACTGGTTACTTACTGGTCAAAGATTCACCAATTTGTAAACAACGGCATCTAAAAATGTTTTTCAACATAAAATTACAAAGACTTTGAATATCCCACCACTTACAGTACATAATATCATGAAAGCATTCAGAGATTATATCCATGAGTACAACGAACAAGGCCGATAGTCAATATTGGGTCCTCATAACAAACGGGCGGCACTGTATTAAAAATAGGCATGATTTGTTCTTGCAAATAACTGCATGGACTCAGGAATAATTTCTGAAATCATTGCCTGTGAACATAATTTGCTGAACAATCCCCAAATGCAAGTTACAGCTTTGTCATTCAAACAAGAAGCCATATTGCAACACAATTGTACGGCACTTCCAGTGCTGGGCATGATATCGAGGTTTAGAACAACACCCATGCAGACAATATTTCAGCAAGACAGTGCTAAACCACATACTGCATCCATCACAACAGCATAGCTTCATAGAAGAGTTCGGGTGATGAATGAGCCGCCAGCAGGCCTGACCTTTCAAGCATAGAAAACATTTGGTGCATTATGAAGCAGAAAGCTGGGCAAAGACCCTGGACTGTTGAGGAGTAGAATCCCACATTAGACCAGTATGAAATAATATTCCTCTCGAAAAAACTCCAGCAATTGGTCTCCTTAGACATTTTCGGAATGTTGTAAAAAAGGTGATACTACACACTGGTAGACATGGTTCTGTCTAAACGTTGTGATATGTCTAAATGTGTTAGTTTTTCTAAATGTAATGGAAAAAGGTCCCATATTCACCTTCTAGTCTGTGTTCTATGTTCTGCTGTGAATAAAATATGTCAAAAGAGATTTTCAAGTCATCACATTCTTGTTTTATTTACATTTTACACAACGTCAAAACTTTTTGGGAATTGGGGATGTATTTTATTTTAGCAATTTGCAACCTTCAGCATTTTCCATTGTTTATTTTGTGTTTTCCAGATAATGATAAAGCCCTCATTGGATTCTTGGCTTTTTTTATAATTATCACTTGCCTGGCCCTGATCCTTGTTATGTATAAAATCTACAAACTGCAAAAAAGATCTTCATGGTAATGTGGAAACTTCTTTTATAATCATCCACACAGCTTGGTATAATTCATCATGTACTTTAAATATATTTCTAACTGGAAACCCCACTGCTATGGACCTTTTATACTAAGGGGCAGGACTATTGACTTCCTCAGACACCAGAATTCTCTTCAGTCAACACTTCGAAGATAACCCTGATTATAATTTATATATCTGCCCAAAACATTGCCACCCTCTAACCCTTTATGGCAGTTTTGGCCCTTTTCATGTTATTATTTATTTTCGTCAGTCATCGTTTCTATCATGCCACCAACAATAATAAAATACAGTTGTGCAATCTTGTTATTCTGCAAGTGGTATAAGAGTGACAGAAGCAAAAGACAGCTATTAGACTCTGCACTGTTGGTGTGTATAAGAGCCGTATACACAAACTGAGAAACGTTTATTAGCAGAGTAATGTTACTGTTACTGCTATATATTAAAATGCATAAAAATATAGTCAAACAGGTGCACATACCGTTCAAACACCAATCTGTTTGTGTGCTATGTGCCATCATCGTTATCACCATTAATTTATTAAGCAATGTATTAGATCATGGCTAATTTATCACTTTTGGTTAGTAAAAGAAACTCAATACTCCTAGTTATGGTATCCAATCAGGATCCCACTTCTTCACCCAATAGTAGCGAAAAACCCGGCATTCTTAATTACAGTAATAGTGAGCGTTGCATAATTTAGTTTACAATCCAGCATTGCTGTGATAATTCACTCCTTAAGTGGTCCTTCAGTTGGTCAGATAGTAGACTAGTATGGTCAATCACCTTTAGCGGTCCAATTACAGGGAGAAAGGAGCCATGCATCTGTGTTTCATGTGATTATGGAAGGTTTTCAGCATCTACTCATTTACAATGATCTTTACAGATCTCTACTACAATGTTGGGGAGAAAAAAACCCACAGTGAGGATTAATTAGAACTGGTGTGTTAAAATTAACGTACAGTAGCTGGAGTAAGACTCCCCTTTTTATTTAGATTGGCAGATTACTGGCCGCCTATCTGAAGTTAAAGTGATTGTCCAGACTGACATGAAAGTTTGCAGTCATCCAATATGACTGCAATCCACACACTGTCACAATTCCCCTGTATTCCCCGTGTGGGTGGGCAGTCACGAGACCACATGTAGGTTATTTATATATTTGTGTTCATGTACCGAAAAGACTCTTCTCATCAATTCCCTTCAACTGAGAGAAGAAAGATGAGCCTAGTCGGCAGAATAGTATGGGTTTGCCTTAAAATTATACTGGTATAGATTTGCTTGTAAAATAATAATAATGTCTAGAAAATACAGTATGTTGGGCTTCATGTGGTCCAATTTTTCTTTATACTAAGCAGTGCTTCGCTTATTAGAAAATTGGCAATAAGAATAGAAAGCAAAAATGTAGCAAATTATTGTGCAAATGGCATAATTTGATTTTTTTTCTTCTTGTTTCTCTTTATACATTTTCATGTTTAAAAATCGTGTTAACCAATATTTTTGTTATTTCAGCAATTTTCCAGATGACTTTCCACTAATTGAGCAAGGTAATTGATTTTATAATATAAAACTATTTAAAGTCAAATGCCACAAATTGTATAACTGTTTTAAAAAACATTTTTTTTGTATAAGTTCTCACTGATAAATGTCTGTAAAGAAATATTCACATGATTGTTTTCGAAATTTCATAGACTGAAAATAAATTTATCTGAACTGGTTTGAGTTGGTATAACAGCATGGCAGAACTGGTGTGCACATCAAAAGACAGATACAACAGGGTTCTTTTGAAACAGGTTTTACTTAACCCCTTTCCGACATCGGGCATAATAATACGCCGATGTCAAACACCCTCCCTTTGTGGGCTCCGGCACTGAGCCCACATCTTTTCCAGCACATGTCAGCTGTTTTGAACAGCTGACATATGCCTCTAACAGCCGTGGGTGGAAGAGCGATCCACCCGCGGCTGTTAACTATTTAAATTCTACTGTCAAAGTCTGACAGCAGCATTTAACACGCGCCTCCGGCAAGCACGCCGCTCTCTGTCACATGACCGCGGGTCACCGATGGGTTGGCATGACAACCAGTGGTCTCTAGCAGACCTCCATGGTTGTCAGTGCCAGCTTGCTGTGAGCGCCATCCAGTGGCCGGCACTCATAGCAAGTAAGCAATTCTGCTATATAGAGGCAATCTGATCATCTCCCCTATGTAGCAGAGGCGATTGGGTTGTGGCATCTTGTAGTCTCCCATGGAGACTATTGAAGAATGCCAAAAGTAAAAAAAAATGTTTTTAAAAATATTAAAAAAATATAAAAGTTCAAATCACTCTCCTTTCGCCCCATTCAAAATAAAAAAAAAAATCAAACATACACATATTTGGTATAGTCACGTTCAGAATCACCCGATCTATCAATAAAAAAAGGATTAACATGATCGCTAAACGGCGTGGCGAGAAAAAAAGTTAAAATGCCAGAATTACATTTTTCTGGAACCGCAACATTGCATTAAAATGCCATAACTGGTGATCAAAAGATTGTATCTGCACCAAAATGGTATAATTAAAATTGTCAGGTCAGCACGCAAAAAATAAACCCTCACCCAACCCGAGATCACGAAAAATGGAGACGCTACGGGTATCGGAATATGGCACAATTTTTTTTTTTTTTAACAAAGTTTGGAATTTTTTGTCACCACTTAAATAAAAAAGAACCTAGACTTGTTTGGTGTCTATGAACTCATAATGAAATAGAGAATCATATTGGCAGGTCAGTTTTAGCATTTAGTGAACCTAGTAAAAGAGCAAGACAAAAAACAAGTGTGGGATTTAACTTTTTTGCAATTTCACCGCACTTGGAATTTTTTTTCCAGTTTTCTAATACACGATATGTAAAAACCAATGGGGTCATTGAAAATACAACTCATCCCACAAAAAAAAAGCCCTCACACAGCCATATTGATGGAAAAATAAAAAAAATTATGGCTCTCAGAAGGGTAACAAAAAACAAAAACGCAAAACCGAAAAAAGCTCTGGGGATTAAGGGGTTATTATATGAGAATGTTATATACTCTTGGTTCCAGACATTAGAGTGGTTCTTAAAGGGTTTTCCTGGGACTAAACAATTCATGACCTTTGTGTAGTATTGGTCAACATTTAAGTGGTTGTCCACCTTTGGGGACAATTTTTTTCTTACTTAAATGCATGTCTGGGGCTAAAAAATAATTTTTGCAGTTAGGCTTCATTAAAAATTTCCACCGTTTGCCTCCTCCAACCGCTGATTTACACTGTCCTTTTTGGCTGCAGAATGAGTTAAATATAATGTGGCTAACCCCATTACTTTAAAAGATATGTTGAGGAAATGATTCTGTGGCTCTATTTTATAGGTAAGACAGGTTATCCTCCTGCTCTTGTTAGTGCAGCCTTCTTCACAGTCTACACAGATCTCGAGTCCATACAATGGCTGCTGTTGGAGGAACATGTGACTAGACCAGTCCATCAGTCTCCTCCAATCAAAAAGCAGATTTCTCATGTGAGGCTTTCTATTGGAGGAGATTGATGGACAGGTCTGGTCACATGTTCCTGCACCAGCAGCCAATGTATGGACTGGAGATCTGTGCAGTCTGTGTGGAAATCTGCAGTAACAAGAGTATTAGGAGAACATGCCATATCTATATAATAGTGAGGGCCACAAAATTATGTCAACTTTTCAAAGCACATCTTTTAAAATAGAGATCGTGTGACCAACCCTGTTACCTCATTCTGCAGCCAGAAATAGGCAGTATAATTCAGAGGCTACAGGAGGCAAATGGTGCAAAATTTTTAATGTAACCAAATTCCAGAAAAAAATTGTCCACTATGGTGGAAAACCTCTTCAAGAAATCAGTGCATAGTCGAGACCCAACTTAAATCCTCTCTGACAGGGGCTGCATATAAGTGAAGGAATAGAATATAGCAACCCACACTGCTCCTCAGTACTGCTGATTATTTCCTAGATAGGCCTTCTATTGTTTTCTCCGAACAACTCATTTAAAGAGAAGACACTACCCTGCGAAGCAAACTTAAGTGTGCACGTTAATGTAGACTGGGCTCCTTGTTGCACAAAATTGCTTGAGTCACTGTAAAATAATTATCTGTGATATTTGTGTCACTGTCATCTTCTGTGAGCTTTTTTGCACAACCTTTAAACTTTCTTTCTTAAAGACGATGAGAAACAGCTTTTGAACATTGAGCCCATACCAGTGGATCAACTCCTTGAGACATACAAAAGAAAAAATGCTGATGAGGGACGTCTATTCCTTGATGAATTCCAGGTACGTACTGGAAAATATGCCGATTTTTGTACATTAAATTTGAATGTATATTGGGGCATGGTATATTGTTACCAATCAGATTTGTTATGTTACAAACTAAAATATTACCCACTACTTTTGGGTACTTTGGGCTCAAACTTTGGGATGAAATTATGATCAGTTAAGAAACCAACCTACGGTATATGTGGTTAATTTCTTCTCAGAACAAAAGGGAAGTGTCCCTATTATTTCCCGAGTGCTCCATGGTAAAATAATACTTAGTGATCTGCTGGTTACTCACCTCCCAGATTCCGGGATTGTGTCCAACATTCTGATTCTGACAGTAAGCTGGATGCAATCTTTACTGATTATGTTGCATGGGTCAGTGTCAGCCAAAAAGATGGAGGTGCGCTCTGTCAGATCATTAGAGAAGCAATCTGTGAGATCTGGCACACCTAAAGTCTCCTGATTGTGGACTATAACACTAGGGTCACATGACCCTGTCATCCGAGAAAATCGATCCAATTTTGAGTTTGATCAGAGTGTGATCAGATTTTTTCTGAAGAGGAAAATAAAAGAAAAAAAATTTCCATGAATCCACAGACATTAATTCGAGCATGCTGCAATTTGTTTTCCTCGGACCACTCAGTCTGAGGAAAAAAATCAGACATTTGCATAGCCCCATAGCACAACATGGGTAAGGGTGCGATTCATCAGAACAATGGATAAGAAATTGTCTCATTTTTACGGTCGTCTGCTTGAGCCCTTAGAAACACACATTTAAGTGCTTGCAAAAAAAAGAATGATTGACCAAACAAGAAAAAGAAAAAATTAAAAAAAAATATTTATCATTTATTTGTATTTTTCTTTTTTTAGAGTATTCCACGTGTGTTTAGCAAATTCGCTATCAAAGAAGCCAGAAAACCATGTAACCAATCTAAAAACCGCTACATTGATATTTTACCCTGTAAGTAAATTGTTTTATGTATTAATGATGATTTTGAAACATACGGAATTGACTGATCACTAATTCATTTTACAGATGATGTCAACAGAGTGGTCTTATCTGAGATACATGGAGAACCAGGATCAGACTATATCAATGCCAGCTACATTAATGTAAGGCTAAAGGCTTTGTTAAAACTAAATTAAGGCTGCTTTCACACATCATTTTTTTGACGTCAGGCGCGATCCGGCGTGTTTTAAAAAAAACGGATCCGGTACCGGATGCGTTTTTTTGGCATTGACTTTCATTAGCGCCGGATCGCGCCTGATGTCATTGCGTTGCATCCGTTTTTGGCTGGATCCGGCGGAAATGTACATTCCGGCGGCCGGACAAAACGGTCACTGCAACGTTTTTTTTTTTTCCGGACCCGCCTGATAGCGCCTGAATCGGCACATCAGGCGGCCGGAAATAATACAAGTCTATGGAACTGGACCAGTCTTTTGTGAAATCCGTCAAAAGACTGATCCGGATTCTGGAAACCAAGGTCTCTCTCTCTCTCTCTCCTCGGTCCAGACATGCGTACCTGCATTTTCCAGATAGAAAATTTCTTTTTCTGGGTTGAAAAGGTCAGGTCGGATCCAGCAAGAAAACTGAGCCGTTGCATCAGTTTTTTCAAAATCAGTACCGGATCCGTCCTATCAGGTATACGACGGATTATGCCTGACACAAAAAAACTGATGTGTGAAAGTAGCCTAACCGTCTATGATCTTAGTTTACAAACTTTGCTACACTTAAAGAAGCACTCCTCCTCCCATCAAAGTTTTTATCCTCTTAATATATTGCAGTCATCATATTATATAGCACTGTGTACTTACAATTGCTCATTTTTGCCTTTCTACTAGCTAATTCTTCTGTTTTCCATTAGGTCTATGACATCACATGATTAATAACTGACTGGCTGAATACTTCCAAAATCTATGTAGAAACAGGAGGTCAATTTTCCCTGTATGACTCATCAGTCACTTCAAAAGTCCCCGGCATAGGGGTGGAGGGAGCAGCTGGGTCAGGAGTTGAAGAGGGGAATAATTTCTGCAAGGACAATAAACTTCCTGTTTCTTCATAGAAAAAGAATGATTAGCTGGGTAGAAAGGCAAAATGAGCAATTGTAAGTACACAGTGCTATATAATATGATGACAGCAATATATTAAGAGGATGACAACTTTGATAGGAGTGCTACTTTAAGCCTTTATTCACACATCAGTATTTTTTATCAGTATTTGCATGCCAAAACCAGGAGTGTCTCCAAAACACAGAACAGGTGTCACTCTATCAGTTATAATTTTTCTCTGTAAGTTCCACTCATGATTTTGACATATAAACAGTGATGCAAGATACTGATGTGTGAATGAGGCCTAAAATACACACCAGCTTTCCTATCAATTTTGAACACTGAGCCAGTACATTTTATATGTTAAGCTTTGCTTTAAATTAATGAAATAGAATAATGTCTTCAATTGAGAGCTAATTTACATAATTATTAGCAGAGCTCCTGTTGTGCTAGAAAACATCTTCTTATTTATAGATTGAATATTTTCTTATTTTCTATAAGTCTTTATCACCTCTACAATATAGTGTTTATATCTTATTGGCTTCATTCTTTTATTTAGGGATTTAAGGAACCAAGAAAGTATATTGCTGCTCAAGGTAAACTTCGTGCCAATAAAGGTGTCCTTCCTATCTTAGGTCATACATTAGATTTTCTTTATATTTAATTGTGGGATACTTACAGGCCCCAAAGAGGAAACTATGAATGATTTCTGGAGGATGATCTGGGAGCAGAAGTCAACAATCATTGTGATGGTCACCCGCTGTGAGGAAGGGAACCGTGTAAGTGGAAACTAGTGATTAAACCATGGACAAAGCTAGATTGCTGAAATCTGGCATGTATCAATTTTTGCAAAAAAAAAGTCAACAATGGTTTTGCATATTCAAATAATTCTGCTTTTTTGTCACATTTTGTTCTTCCTTTTAGTGATAAATTTAGGTTGATATATGGTTCAGATTTATGTATTAAAAAGTGAGAAATGGCCAAAAATCTAAATATTTCACTTAAGTAAAGGAAGACATTTATGCTGTATACTGAAGAAATATGTTAATATGTTTCCATGTGATTTTGTACATTTATGGTTTAATTTTTTTTTTATTTGCAACTTTAGAAGAGCACTAGATTTGGCAAAATGATTTATATTTGGGTATCTTTAATGTCCCAGACTAGAACAGGAGTCCTCCAGCTCCATTCACCTCCTTCTGCCTGTTGTTTAGGGCATGAGTAGAAGTAGGGGAGGATACAGAGCACAAGTTACTGGTGTAGTGTTTGGTGTAATGCCGTTTTAAATGTTTTGCTACATATAATGTATTTATATCTTTGGAAATCAAAATGGAAAAATATGTACATTATCTGTATGCAAAAAGATTTTCATATAATTGTGATTCTGAATTTTAGAATAAATGTGCTCAGTATTGGCCATCAAATGAAGAAGGAGCAGAGAACTATGGAGACATCACTGTGAAGATCACAGAGGAGAAATTCTTTCCCGATTATATTACTCGGAAACTACACATCACTAGTGTAAGTTACTGTTTTGCTCATTATGCTTACATACTATATACTTATACAGCGCTATTATATTCAGCAGCGCTCTATGGACATTATCATCACTGTCCCCACTGGGGCTCAAAAGCTAAATTCCCTATCTGTATGTCTTTGGCGTTTTGGAGGAAACTGCAATACCCAGAGGAAATTCATGCAAACACAAGGAAAACATACAAACTCCTTGCAGAAGTTGTCCTTGGTGGATTTGAACCCAAGACACCAGCGCTGCAAAGTCACAGTACCAACCACGGAGCAACTGTGCTTATGAAAGCAATAGGCAACAGTTTGCAATATCCTATACATCTTCACTTAAATTACATTCATGGAAATAGTCTTGTGAATTGTCTGTTGCACTCTCTGTTATACTAACTAAAGATTACAAATTTTTCATAAATAATAACATTCTATATCTGGATTATCTTACCACCTGAATTTAGCTTTATAACTTCACAGTCACATACTGGAGACCCACACTAAGGACTCAGGTTACAGTTGGTGGCACAATGTACACTAGCACAGACGGTCAAGTAAGAGGGTGCCATTCATGGGCAAAGCTTGGCATCTACCATAAAAGTTCAACTTTAGAGAATATCAAGTTACCCAAAGCAAAGTCTTGAGCAAGCACTTCAAAATCTGCTTAACTTCATCTAAATCAAATGGCCGACTTGTGATCTTGACCATCTGGGATCCTAGACTTCCCATCCAATTTAGCGCAGGAGCAGAAATAAAACATTCGGTGAAAGCAATAACAACTGGTCTTAGCTAAGAAACCACAGATTGATGTTTCTTGGCTGTAAGCATTTTATTGTCAAATTTCTTGTGTATAGCTAAGGAAAAAGCTATAACTCCATATGTTTTTACTGCATGGACAATTACATTTCTGTACTTGGGGCAAAATGTAATGTGAATCATGAATATGGGACTACTATGGAGACTTTTGAATGGCCTTATGAAGAGATCCCAATTAAAATAGTTACAATTTGGCCCCTTATGGCACAGATTAGCTCCCCTAGTCTGATATCTATATTTTGTAAAATAATGTATTTTTATTTTAGTCGCTTATATAGAGCCATTAAAGGGAACCTGACATCAGAAAATAGTTTATTAAGCTAATCTCAGGATCCTGCAGACAATTACATGATAATTACAATGATGTTTGCACCTAAGCTACATGTGTAGTGGTTTTGCTATAGTTATTAAGTAAAAGCTTGCCTCCATGAGTGGAAAAACATTACTCCAAGTCATCGGTACAGTGTGGTATCTCTGGTTGAGGAACCAAGTCATGGTGTGAGGAGACGTCCTTTCCCATTGATTGACTCCTCCAGCCAGGTGATGTCAGCGAACAGGTCTTTGAAATCCATCGCAGACACTTGCATTTGAATGCCTCTGTCATGTGCGGTAAGTCAAGTTGTATACACCTCAGCCTCCCCATACTCACTGCACATGACAAAGGTGTTCAGGGCCCAGATCATGAAAGTGCCTGCAATGGATTTCTAAGATGTCAGTGCTGACATCACTTGGGTGAGTGATCAAAGGGGAAAGACATCTCTTCACACCATGACATAGTGACTCCACAAGTACACTGAATGGCACAGTTGATTCGGGGTAATGTTTTCCACTCACAGAACACATTTTTAAGCTTTTAACTACAGCAAAACCACTACACACATAGTTTAAATGAAAACATAATTGTAATGATCACATAATTTCTTACAGGAGCCTGGAATTAGATTGATAGGCAGTTTTCTGATGTCAAGCTCCAATTAATTTATACAACACTTTGCTGAGATTGTCATCAATGACCCTATTGGGGCTCACAATCTAAATTCTTTATCTGTATATCTTTGAAGTGTGGGAGGAAACTGGAGAACCCAGAAGAAACCCCCACAAACTACATGGAGAACATACAAACTCCTTGCAGATGTCTTTAGAGGGATTTGAACCCAGGACCTAGTGCTGCAAAAACTATTGATTCTCCATGCTGACCCTTGGTACTTGTGCTGCAATCCATGCCTAGGGCGCAGCCAGCTGTTCCCTTGTATTTCTTACCACATTTCTCATGTATATCTTACTTTAACTGATATAAATGTATGTACATGTATTAGAGTTTATTTCACTAATTTAATTAGAGATTTTACATGGTCTTAAGCCCCCGTCACACTAAGCAAGATCGCTGAAGCATCACCGATTTCGTGACACAACAGTGACCTAGCCAGCGATCTCGCTTAGTGTGACACGCAGTGACGCCCAGCCCCCCTGCTGGGTATCACTGATCGTCGTTGAATGACCTGGACCATTTATTCATCATTGGTGTCCCGCTGGCCAGCACGTATCGCTGCATGTGACAGCGGGAGACCAACGATCGGCGAGCTGGGAGCTGGTATCCAATGTACATATTGGGTAACTAAGCACCGTGCGGCACCTAGTTACCTGATATGTACCCTGGTTACCGGCTTCCAGCTTCTGCTATAGAGCGCTGAGAGCCAGTATCTAGGGTACATATTGGGTAACTAGGTGCCGCGCGGTGCTTAGTTACCCGATATGTACCCCGGTTACCGGCTCCCAGCTTCTGCTGTAGAGCGCCGAGAGCCGGTATCTAGGGTACATATCTAGTAACTAGGTGCCGCGCGGTGCTTAGTTACCCGATGTGTACATTGGATACCAGCGTGCTCTCTGGTCCTGATCACTGGTGAGTCTACCCATGTGACAGTTCACCAGCGATCAGCTAACAATGTCCCAGTGATCCCATCCACGTTGTATCGTTGGTGGGATCACTGGGACATTGAAGAGTGTGACAGGACCCTTACTATTGTTAAGATAATATACAATGAGCAATTTACATAAGTTACATATGAATTAAAATCACCACTCCTTTTAATCCACAATATAGCGCCGTGAAAAATCAGAGCGTGACATCACTCACATCCAGTTCACTGTTTGGCCAGATCATGGTGTACCAGATGATCCAAACCTTTTGCTGAAATTACGTAGAAGAGTCAACGCTTTGAGCAATTTTTTCAGTGGCCCAATAATTGTTCATTGCAGGTAATTATAAAATATTTTCACCAGAATGAAATATGCAGCTGATACTCTTAGATAACAATCTGAATAAAATTGTAGGAAACATTTAGCATTAGCTGGTTTGGGGT
>VIAB01007139.1:39408-49430 GCA_009801035.1 Oophaga pumilio | reverse complement strand
TATTAAAGAGCAATTAATATTCATTGCTCTCCACGCACATAGTCCCAGCATGGGGAGCAATGAGTTTTCCTGCATCTGTCATTCGGCTTGTAAGGAGCACATGACATCACTGCCATGTGATGCTTACAAGCATAAAGCAGCTGCTGGCAACAGAACAGGAAGGACAATGCGAGTGAGCGCAGGAAGGTAAGTATAATGGCTTATGTTTTTTCTTTATGTTTTTCTGGCGACGCCATTCATACCAGGACGGAGATGGGGGACCTGCATACCAGGCTAGGCATGAAGGGGCCATGCATACCAGAATGGGGATGGGGCCAACCATACCAGGTTAAGGATGAGCCCATGCATACCAGGATAGAGATGGGGACCATGCATTCCAGGATGGGGATGGGGCCAATCATACCAGGATAAGGATGGGGCAATGCATACCAGGATGGCGATGGGGGCTCTGCATACCAGGATAGGGATGAGGGGGACAATGCCTACCAGGATAGGGATGAGGGGGACCATGCCTACCAGGATAGGGATAAGGGGACATGCATACCTGGATAGGGTGGAGGAGGCCATGCATTCCAGGATAGGTATGGGGCTATGCATACCTGGATAGGGTTGAGGAGGCCATGCATACGGATGATGGGGCCATGCATACCATCATGGGGATGAGGGCCATGCATACAAGGATAGGGATGAGGAGGCTATGCATATCAGGATAGGGATTAGGAGGCCATGCATACCAGAATAGGGATAAGGGGGAAATGCCTACCAGGCTAGGGATGAAGAGACCTTGCATACCAGGATAGCATTGAGAATGCCATTCATATCAGGATAGGGATGGGGCTATGCATACCAGGATAATGATGAGGGAGCTGTGCATATCAGGCTGGGGATGGATCTATGGATACCAGGATAGGGATGAGGGGTACAATGCCTACCAGGATCGGGATGAGGGGGACCATGCCTATCAGGATAGGAATAAGGGGGACCATGCCTACCAGAATAGGGGTAAGGGGGACATGCCTACCAGACTAGGGTTGAGGAGGCCATGCATTCCAGGATAGGGTTGAGAAGGCCATGCACCCCAGGATAGGGATGGGGCTATGCATACCTGGATAGGGTTGAGGAGGCCATGCATAGCAGCATAGGAAAGAGGGGGCCTTGCATACCTGGATGGGGATGAGTGAGCCATGCATACCAGGATGGGGATGCGGGGACATGCAAACCAGGATAGGGATGAGGGGGCCATGTATACCAGGGTAGGGATGAGGGGGCCATGCATACCAGGATAGGGATGAGGGGGCTATGTATACCAGGATAGGGATGAGGGGTGATGCATACCAGGATGAGGATGAGGGGACCATATATACTAGGATGGGGATATTAGTACAGAATTGACATTTTTTGCTTCAATTTTTTTTCTAACTTCCTCCTCTAAAACCTAGGTGCGTCTTATGGTCCGATGCATCTTATAGTCCAAAAATTACGGTACATCTCGTCCCGCAAAAACACAAGTCATCTTATAGATGGCAAGAGAATTAAAAAAACTATGGTTTTTGGAATAAGAGGAGAAAAAATGAAAGCTTACTAATAATATTAATGTAACCTTGTTAACACATTTAGTTTCTGTTTAAATGTATTACTACTACATGTACAGTAGTTTATACAGATAAGACATTGATATCACATAATATACTTCTATGATTTAGAGGAAAGATATCAGAAAGGTTTCTCAGTTCCATTATAACCAATGGGAGGATGTTCTCCCCAAAGAAACTAAAGGGCTACTGGAGATGATTGAGAAAATCAGAAAAATTATTTCAAGCAAGAAATTGGAGGAGCAGAACAAACATGACAAATCAGTTCCTCTTGTTGTCCACTGCAGGTAATTCAAGATGCTTAAATGTGACTATTGTTATAGCATTAAAACATTTGAAAAGTGCAGTAAGTTCAGCTCATGTATACAGTTTCTGCAGCTGATTTTTTAGCTACTTCACATTGGAATTTGCAGAATTTCTTGCTGACTTTGAAGATTTGCTCTGGATTTCACCCTAATGCAAAATATAAAATCTGAACCGTAAATTGATGCAGCAAAGGGAACCTGACAGCTGATACTTGCTGCCCAAGCCATGGGCAGCATGTATCAGACAGTGGCTGTACGATTTCAGCCATAAATGTTTAAATCAAAAACACTGTGGCATTTCAGAGAAAAATATAGCTTAATAGTCACCGGGGTCCCAGCCGTGCCTGAGGCTAGCTGGACAGACAGGTTCCCGGCTGCTTCTCCCCAACCATTGCCCTTGAGTAATAGGTCTCTCCCTATACACGCACCTGTCACCTCAGGCGAATCGCGAGACATGTGAGACAGTGTAAAATCAACTGAAGAGGCATGTATAAAGATTCCAGATTAAGTTAATTTCCAGGTTGAAATACTTTTTAGATTGGAACAAGCCAGCAGGGGAAAAGACGATACTTAGTAAAAAGATAATAACTGATAAAGGCAGGTTGTGTCGTGTACCTGGGAAAAAGATGTCACTAGGATGTACAGTGGTTTGAGAAAGTATTCACCTCCTCGGTATTTAACCTATTTCTTTACATTACAACCTGTGTTTAAATATTTTTGTAATCCGATTTGTGTGTGATGCATCAGCACCAAATAGTCTAAGCTGGTGAAATGAAGTGATAAAAATATAGACATAAATTACATTTAAGGGATCAAATAGCTAAAAATTGGCATGTTCATTTGTATTCACCCCTTTTGCAATGAAGTCCCTAAACATTTATGGTGCAAGCAATAACCTTCACAAGTCAAATGCTTAGTGAAAGAAAGTCCACCTGTGTGCAATCTAAGTGTCACATGATCTATCAGAATATACACGTTTTCTGAAAGGCAACAGAGGCTGCAACACCATTAAGAAAGAGGCATCACTAACCGATCAACTCCATGAAGACCAAGGAGCTCTCCAAACAAGTCAGGAATAAAGTTGTTGAGAAGTACAAGTCAGGGTTGGGTTATAAAAAATATCCCAATCTCTGATGATCTCCCGGAGTAACATCAAATCCATTATGATCAAATGTAAAGAACATGGTGCCACAACAAACCTGCAACTTAAACAGTCAGCCTGGGCAAGAATCATAGAATCATAGAATGGTAGAGTTGGAAGGGACCTCCTGGGCCTTCTGGTCCAACCCCCTGCTCAAAGCAGGATTCTCTAAATCATCCCAGACAGATGTCTGTCAAGCCTCTGTTTGAAGACTTCCATTGAAGGAGAACTCACCACCACTCGTGGCGGCCTGTTCCACTCATTGATCACCCTAACTGTCAAAAAGTTTTTTCTAATATCTAATCTGTGTCTCCTCCCATTCAGTTTCATCCCATTGCTTCTAGTCTTTCCTTGTGCAAATGAGAATAAAGATGATCCTTCTACAATGTGACAGCCCTTGAGATATTTGTAGACAGCTATTAAGTCTCCTCTCAGTCTTCTTTTTTGCAAGCTAAACATTCCTAAACACTGCAACCGTTCCTCATAGGACATGGTTTGCAGACCGGTCACCATTCTGGAGGCTCTTCTCTGAACTTGCTCCAGTTTGTTGATGTCTTTTTTAAAATGTGGTGCCCAAAACTGGACACAGTATTCCAGATGAGGTCTGACCAAAGAGGAGTAGAGGGCAATAATGACCTCACATGAAAGAAAGGCATTAATCAGAGAGGAGCTGCAGAGTTCCCTAGCAGAGACTGGAGTATTAGTCCACATGACCACATTAAGCCATACACTCCAAAGAGATGTCCTTTATGGAAGAGTTGGCAGAAAAAGTCTTTACTTACACACAAAAATTGTATGGCTCCTTTTGAGTTTGCCAAAAGACATGTAAGAGACTCCCCAAATGTGTAGAGGAAGGATCTATGGTCAGATGAGACCAAAATGGAACTTTTTGACCACCAAGGTAAGCGCTATGTCTGGTACCAAACCAACACAGATCATCACCCTAAGAACATCACCCCCACAATGATATGGTGGTGGTGGCAGCATTATGCTGTGGGCATGTTTCTAGGCAGCAGAGACAGTGAAAATGTTCCAAGTTGAGATGAAGATGGATGGTGTAAAATACAGGGATATTCTTGAGCAAAAGCTTTTTCAGTCTGTCAGTGATTTGAGACTGGGATGAAGGTTCATCTTCCAGTAATAACCCAAAGCATACTGCTAAAGCAACACTCAAGTGGTTTAAGGGGAAACATGTAAACATGTATTGTTTTGGAGTGGCCTAGTCAAAGCCCATATCTTAATCCAATTGAGAATCTGTGGTCAGACTTGAAGCTTGCTGTTCACCAAAGGAAACCATGTAACTTTAAGGAGTTGGAGCAGTTGTGCCTTGATGAATGGGCAAAAATCCCAGTGGCAAGATGTGGAAATCTCATAGAGCCTTATCCAAAGCAACTTGCAGCTGTAATTGCCGCAAAAGGCGGCTCTAGAAGTACTAACTTTAGGGGGTGAATAGTTAGGCACACTGAAGTTTTCAGTTATTTTGTCCTATTTGTTGTTTGCTTCACAATAAAGAGAAAAACAAATTTTCAGAGTTGTATGCATGCTCTTTACATGAACTGATGAAATCATTCTAAACCAGTGAAATTCCAGGTTGCGAGGTAGCAAAACACGAAAAATGGCAATAGGGTGAATACTTTATCAAGCTACTGTACTAGAAAAAGGCATACTTAATGAGGCAATGCGATACTCTGGGCAGAATCCTGCTACACAATTGTAGACTTTTTTGAGCAATGATATTTCCTAATGGCAGCGCCCTCTTTTAGCACAATAATGTGTATAACACTTCAAAAATTTTTCAAGAATAGTTTGAAAAAGATTACAACATCTGATTTGTATCCAGCGTCTATGCGATGTTCCAGAAAAACAACTCTGATCAAAAGAAACTCACCTTGCAACTTACAAGATTAGGAATTAACACAGAAAAGATAATTTACCTGGTTGCTGTTTATCCGCAATAAATGTAGCACCTGAAAATGTGATACACAGCTACATGTACAAATAATGTATTTAAAATTTTTTTTTAATTTATTAAATGCATGATTAAAATGAACAATCAAAGAGTAATTTATAAGAAAGCAGAAAGGGTAAGGGGAACCTCATAAGTAGTGCAAATACTAGGGTAGCAAATAATCTGGTCATACATTGTCAAAACATGATTGAAATAAAACACCATATACAGTATGTGTATTAACAATTACATGAAGGCTCAGGCACCTTGCAGGGATGTAAGTACTCATACATAATTTAAATGACAACAGAAAATTGTGCATAAATAAATAATTAAGCCAGCAACGGCTGAAAGTAAAGTGCATTTCTATGGACAGTAAAAAAAACCACATAGGAATAGTGCAAATGAATGTCTGCAAAAAAGTGCTTTCCCTGTTGAAGCCATCGGTGAAACGTGCGTCGGGCAGGTGCGATCCTCGTGGGTGAGTATACTTTGGCACAATTACTTACCATCTGCTTGCATTCACATTTCTCATTCTGGTCATCTTTTGTATCACAATTTTAGGTTCTATAAGATTAGGATATTGTTGCACTCTTGGTGCCAGATACCACGGGAAGCTTTCATATGACTTGTGGACTCTACACTTCGATGGGTCTGATAACACGAGGGGCGTACACAATATTAAGCAGTTAGTCTTCATGTTATGGCTAATTGGTTTATATGGTCTATGCAATTCATTCTGCACGCATTAGTCTTGCACACTATAACATTTATACATGTACTTACAAAGAGCTAAGTAAAAAAAATCTGTATAGTAATTTATGTAATTGATATATTTTTTTCAAAGTGATGGATCTAAGCGAACTGGGACATTCTGTGCCCTCTGGAATCTTCTTCAAAGTGCCCAGGTAGAAGAAGTCATTGATGTCTTCCAGACAGTGAAACATTTACGTCGCCAGCGGTCAGGAATGGTGTCTTCTTTTGTAAGTATATGATGATAGAAGAGATTTTGGTGATTCATATTATAAAATTGCTCACAGACCATTTTCTAATGGAGATAATAAGTCTTTATATGTTATATGTTAGCCATAATGCATACGTAGTGCTTTGAAAAAGTATTCATACCGTGTGAATTTTTCCATAGTATTTCACCTTACACCCTCAAACTTAACTATATTTTATTGGGATTGTATGTTATATACGTAAACAAGGTAGAAAGTAACGGAAATGATACATGGTTTTCAAATTATTTTAAAAATATAAATTGCTACGTGCATTTGTATTCAGCCCCCCTGAGTCAATACTTTGCAGGACCATCTTTTGCTGCAATTACTACTGCAACTCTTTTGGGGTATGTCTTTACCAACTTTGCACATTTAGAGCCTGAAATGTTTGCATATTCTTCTTTGCAAACAAGCTCTATCTCAGTGAGATTGGATAGAGAGTGTCTGTGAATAGAAATTTAAAAGTCTTACCACATTTTATCAATGGGATTTAGGTGTGGACTTTGGATAGGGCCATTGAAACACATGATTATGCTTTGTAAACCATTCCATTGTAGCTTTGAACCCAGTCTCAAGTCTTTGGCAGCCTCTAACAGGTTTTCCTTCAGGATTGCTCTGTATTTAGCTCAATTCATCTTCTAATCAACTGTGACCAGCCTCCTTGTCCCTGCTGAAGAAAAGCATCCCTACACTATGATGCTGCCATCAACATGTTTGGTGGTAGGATGGTGTTTTCAGGGTGATGTGCTGTCTAAAGCCGGGGTCACACTTGCTAGTGTGATGCGAGAAACTCGCTCGAGTCTCTCGCATCAATACCTGGCACTGCCGCCGGCACTCGGGACCGGAGTGTGCGGCTGCATAGAAATACATGTAGCTGCACACTCTGGTCCCAAGTGCCGGCGGCAGTGCCGGGTATTGATGCGAGAGACTCCCACGAGTTTCTCGCATTAAATTCGCAAGTGTGACCCCGGCCTAAGTTTTCTGCCACACATAGCGTTTTTTTGCATCTACTTAAAAAAAGTATCTCATGTGACCAGAGCACCTTCTTCTACCTGATACCTGTGTACCCTACATGGCTTTTTGCAAACTGCAAACGGGACTTATGACTTGTTTTCAAAAATGGCTTTCCTCTTGCCATTCTTCCATAAAGGCCAGATTTGTAGAGAATATAACTAATTGTTATCCTGTGGTCAGATTCTCCCACCTAAGCTGTGGATCTCTGCAGCTCCTCCAGAGTGACTGAGGGTCTCTTGGCTGCTTCTCCAATTAGTGCTCTCCTTTCTTGGAATGCGAGTTTAAGTGGCGCCTATGTCTTAGTAAGTTTGCAGTTGTGCTATACTCTTTCCACATTTGGACGATGGATTGAACAGTGCTCTGTGAGATGTTCAGAGCTTGGGCTATTTTCTTTTTTATAACTTATCCCTGCTTTACTCTTTTTCACAAATGTATTCCTATCCTGTCTGGTGTGTTCCTGGGTTTTTATGATGCGGTTTGCTCCCTAATATTCTGTAAAGGCCTCAGAGGTTTGTTTAGAACAGCTGTAGTTATACTGAGTATAAATTACACACAGGTTAACTCAATTTACTAATTATGTGACTTCTGTAGGCAATTGGTCACTCAAGATTTTATTTAGGGGTATCAGAGTACAGGGACTAAATACAAATTTACGTCACAAATTTCAGATTTATATTTTTAAAATAATTAGAAAACCATATATCTTTTCCTTTACACTTCCCACATGCTTGTTACTTTGTGTTGGTATATCACATAAAATCCCAATAAAATGCATTTAAGTTTGTGGGTGTAATGTGAAAAAATATGGAAAAGTTCATGGGGTATGAATCCTTTCTCAAGGTACTGTAGAAGACCGGTGAGCCTAAAGGTCAGTAGACCTGCAGAATTTGGAATTAATCATATGACAATCTGATATACAGTACAGACCAAAAGTTTGGACACACCTTCTCATTCAAAGATTTTTCTGTATTTTCATGACTATGAAAATTGTAGAATCACACTGAAGGCATCAAAACTATGAATTAACACATGTGGAATTATACATTACACTTTACAAAAAAGTGTGAAACAACTGAAAATATGTCTTATATTCTAGGTTCTTCAAAGTAGCCACCTTTTGCTTTGATGACTGCTTTGCACGCAGAAAAGGTGAACGGATGGACTCTATATGCCTGGTTCCCACCGTGAAGCATGGAGGAGGTGGTGTGATGATGTGGGGGTGCTTTGCTGGTGACACTGTTGGTTATTTATTCAAAATTGAAGCGGTAAGCGGTCCAGCTCACCCCAAACCATCTCGATTGGGTTCTGGTCTGGTGACTGTGGAGGCCAGGTCATCTGGCGTAGCACCCCAACACTCTCTCCTTCTTGGTCAAATAGCCCTTACACAGTCTGGAGGTGTGTTTGGGGTCATTGTCCTGTTGAAAAATAAATGATGGTCTAACTAAACGCAAACCGGATGAAATAGCATGCTGCTGCAAGATGCTGTGGTAGCCATTCTGGTTCACTATGCCTTCAATTTTGAATAAATCCCCAACAGTGTCACCAGCAAAGCACCCCCACACCATCATACCACCTCCTCCATGCTTCACGATGGGAACCAGGCATGTAGAGTCCATCCGTTCACCTTTTCTGCATGCAAAGCAGTAATCAAAGCAAAAGGTGGCTACTTTGAAGAACCTAGAATATAAGACATATTTTCAGTTGTTTCACACTTTTTTGTAAAGTGTAATGTATAATTCCACATGTGTTAGTTCATAGTTTTGATGCCTTCAGTGTGATTCTACAATTTTCATAGCCATGAAAATACAGAAAAATGTTAGAATGAGAAGGTGTGTCCAAACGTTTGGTCTGTACTGTATATGCCAACTTTCTAATTCTCTCACAATGGCAGACAATGTAGAGAGATGGATTGGGCCATGAATGGAAAAACCATTGCGACCTATGCAGCCACACAGGGGCCCGAGAGATAAGAAGTCCCATTTTCAACTCCAAAGCAGCTTCTATCAGACAATCAGGAGTGCATTATGAATATGGAAGGGCAAAGTGCAAATATATTGTTTTTACCCAGGTGCCCTCTGAATTAGTCAGTTGGATTTCAACATATTTGGAGAGATAGCATTTGGCCAGCAGGTATCCAATATGTATGGCAAGCTTCATAATTAATCTCATAACAGGCATGAGCCATCAACTAAAATAGTTCAAAAAACAAAAACATTCTCAGATTTTATTCTATTCATGTGGTCTGAGAACATAGTGGCCAATCATGCAAGATGTTTTTTGAACACTCATATGTAAGTCAATGTACCAAATACATATTGGTGGGAATTCATCAATACTGGAAATTCACAAGATGCACATCTTTTAGTTGTCTGATTGAAATGCACTCAATTTTTTGCTATTATTTATGCCACTATTGTGTTGCAATCATAGCGAATCTGTTGGGTAGTGCTAGGCCACACTTCTTCCACTTAACTCTTGCCATTTTTTAAAAAAATTGGCATAAAAGTGACAAAAGTCATTAAACTTATGTGCAAACATTTTTGACCTTTTTATGCCAGTTACAGTGGGTACAGAAAAAAATTCAGACCTCTTTAAATTTTTCAATCTTTGTTTCATTGCAGCCATTTGGTAAATTCAAAAACGTTCATTTTTTTTCTCATTAATGTTCACTCTGCACCCCATCTTGACTGAAAGAAAACAGAAATGTAGAAATTTTTGCAAATTTATTAAAAAAGTAAACTAAAATATCACATGGTCATAAATTTTCAGACCCTTCACTCAGTATTGAGTAGAAGGACCCTTTTGAGATAGTACAGCCATGAGTCTTCTTGGGAATGATGCAACAAGTTTTTCACACCTGGATTTGGGGATCCTCTGCCTTGCCATTCTTCCTTGCAAATCCTCTCCAGTTCCGTCAGGTTGGATGTTGAACATTGGTGGACATCCATTTTCAGGTCTCTCCAGAGATACTCAATTGGGTTTAGTACAGGGCTCTGGATGGGCCAGTCAAGAATGGTC
>VIAB01007138.1:38864-49094 GCA_009801035.1 Oophaga pumilio | reverse complement strand
TTGCTATGGGGCCCCATGATTTCTATGTACGCCCCTGTACAGAGGCCAATCAATATCTGAGGTGGGTCATTGCTGACATTAGTGATCGACTAACTAAGTGGTCATTTACTGAGTGTGGTGAGAAAGCAGGAGGTAGAGACTAGTGGGGGACCCAAGCACCATGGAAATGGGCATGGATTAATAATTCAGACATAAAAATCACCTTTTAATTTCATGTTGAGAAATGTATACTAAAGTATATAAGATAATATAACCAAAATTAGAACTGTTTTACCCTGTTACAGTACAGCACGACATCTTGAGCAGAAGTGCATGATATTAGCCGTTTTCCTTTTCTGGCTTTTGCCTAATATTGCCAATATTAATATAAATGTGCAAAGTATTTAATCTACAATTGTGTTGCATCTTGAACTACATCTGGTCAAATGTCTCATTCAATGTCTGCAGGTTGGATACATTACAGAGGGAGATACAGTAGGACTGGATGGGCTTTGTGGGTCCAGAATGCTGCCCCATCAGTAGTTGCCACTAGTGATGAGCGCAAGTGCTCGCCCCTCGAGTTTGCCTAGGGTGCTCGGGTATGCACAGAGCATTGCGGGTGCTCGAGTGACATGTTCTAGTTCTCACGGCAGCATATTTCGCAGCTGTTAGACAGCCAAAAAAACATTCGGAGATTGCCCGTGTTTGTCAGACAATGCCCGCATGTTATGTGGCGGTCTAACAGCCGCCAAAAATGCGTTGGTGGGGACTCGAACATGTCACTCGAGCACCTGCGATACTCTGTGCATACCCGAGCACCCTAGGCAAACTCGAGTAACGAGAACTTGCGCTCATCACTAGTGGCCACCCAATGAAATTAAATTACCTCCCCTAGCAGTAATCCAGCCCCATGTACAGAGACATCTAGCATTACCGATCTTTCTTCGTATTTTATGCCCTGATATTTCTTTAATACAAAACATAACATTTTGTATACCCCTGTGCTTTTTACCTTTTAATACATGAGAAAATCAATGCTGTTTTATGGTGATCGCTTTAGGGTCGGATACAAAGCGGCCCATGGGCTCAGTAATATATATATTGTAGACAGCAAAAGAGCGCTGAAGAATCATCAGGAGATCATCAAGAGATGCAGTTTACACATGATGCAGAAATACCAAAGGCCATTGATGAAAGCAGCACTGTGTAATGGGCACTGCGCATACGGGGGGTCATACAAGTAATGTACTTTCATCCCATTCATCACAGAATCATTATTATGGATGGATCTGATGAGCTAAAATCAGATTTTCTAGTGTAAGATTATTGCACATTGGCGATCAAACGATCAGCAACAAGAAAATATTGCAAAGTAAAACTTTATACCTACTAACTTTGCATTAAGGTGCAAAATTTCACTAAAGTGCAGCTACCAATAAGCTTTCTGCCAGCAAGTTTATGATACTGTGCCGCCTGCATATAGATCACCTCACATTATAGAAATGCATTCAAAAATTGCAGGTTTCAGGGGGTGAAACCTATAAATATTTAACGGATACTAAATATCTGCATATGATTTACACCAGGACAGCAATCTGATATGTAGGAAATCTAAGCTATTAAAGTGAATCTGTCACGTCCATAAAAACTATTTACCTGCAAATATAGTGTTAAGCTGGAGGTCAATAGTATTTAAATCATGTGTTCCTGAAGTGCTGGAGCAGCGGCTACAGGGAGAAAACGAAGTTTTATTCCACCAGTAGCTGCTTGTTTCCAGTCATTGGAGCATGCAGGGACTGATTACAGTCACTGTTCACTACGCAGAGAGCGCGACTCTAACCACTCCTTGGCACTGTGATTCATGGCTGCAGAGTAGGCTGACAATCAATGTGCCGTGGAATTGTCACAGTATGCGCACTGTGTAGTGAGCGATGATTGTAAGCCTAAAGGGTATGCCACACTAAACAACATCGCTAACGGGATCGCTAAAAAACGTCACTATTTAGCGATCCCGTTAGCGATGTTGTTGTGTGCGGCATGTAGCAGCGACGTGGCCCCTGCTGAGATCCTGCTGTGATCTCGCTCGTCGTTCTCATCGTTCCGGACCCTATTTTTATCGTCGGCGTCCCGCTGGTAAGTATATATCGCTGAGTGTAGCACCTTTTGTTAGCGATTTAGCGGTACTTTTGTACCGCTAAAGTCGTTAAGGAGATCGCTAACCGCGATAGCGTCCTTAACGGCATCGCTAAAATAGGCTGCTACTAGCGATATAGAAACAATCCCGCTAGCGATCGCATTAGTATGCGTCGTTATCGTGATCGCTAGCGGGATTGTTTAGTGTGGCAGTACCTTAAGGCCGGGGTCACACTTGCAAGAAACTCGCACGAGTCTCGCACCTCAATACCCGGTACTGTCACCGGCACTCGGGATTGGAGCGTGCGGCTGCATGTATTTCTATGCAACTGAACACTCCGGTCCGAGTGCTGGCGGCAGTACCGGGTATTGAGGTGCGAGACTCGTGCGAATTTCTCGCAAGTGTGACCTCGGCCTTACCCTTTGACTGGAAGAGAGCAGATGCAGGGAGAATAAAACAATTTCTCCCTGTAGCTGCTGCTTTAGTAAGCTGACTACATAGGATTTAAATGCTGCTTTTCATCAAATTGACCCTATATTTGCAGGTAAATAGCATTTTTGGATGTTACAGGTCTCTTTTAAAGGGTTATCTAGGACTATATTACTTTTTCACTGTGTGCCTAAGAACTAACAAGCATGTAGCTGCAAACTACCTGTCTGTTCTGCCCAGCACAAAGTGGTCACTGATCGCTCCTGCAGGCAATTCTGCAGATTCAGTTGATATCACGTCATCAGATCAGCAGCTTCTCTTCCGCTTTACTGATGGGGAGTGACTCCGAAGTCATGCTGATTGACAGCCGGCTCCATGCTGCATAACTTTGGGAAGATGGCTATCAATCGTAAAGACATTGGCAGGTCACACCTTTTCAGCAGAGCAACCTGGAAGAAGAAAAGCTCCTTTGTTTATTTGTATCAGGCTAGCAGCTAATTGCTGGCATGAGCGGTCAGTAACTGTTCTGAGCCAGTGTCGAGTTAACGACTACCTGCCTGTTACTTTTTTGGCTCATAGTAAAAAAAAAATAAAATCCTAGATAACCCCTTTAAAGATATGTTTAGCAACAAGGAGAAACGGCAGAATTAAGATTGCTGATCTGGACTTTAACAAAGGCTTTAACTAAGGATTAGTGCAAAAGCAAAGTGTGTACAGTTAGGTTGTATTTTATAGATTATTATAAATAAAAACTGGAGAATGTGGAATATGTACTAATAACACATCCTAAACCTGCAATGTTAATAAGCTGTAGTGAAAGAAAAATATTTTAATGCTATACCATACCTTTCTGCTATACAACTTGCCTTTTTCCTTTTTTTTATAGTTATAACAGTTTTCATAGCAAGTCCATAGCTGACCCGCAAAGTATGCTACAAAATAGGGGAAATGGTGTAATTCACAGAAGTGGAGCAGTCATAAAATCGTTGTTATTTAGTTCATTCAATGTTTTAATGACAATATTACCACAACAGAGGACAATGAAAGTGAAAAAATGGGTATGACCAAAGCAAATCGAAAAACAATGACAGAAGATTGAGACTTTATTTTTTTTTTTTTAAATGACAAACGAGAAAAAAATATTTGGATTTATTTTTTCTTGGTGGAGAATGACAGACGTAGAAAGACAACAGGCAAGAAAGACATACAACGCTCTCACACATTGGCATCCAAGATATCCGTTACTACTACATAAGCTGACAAACTGCTCATTTTGGCTTTCGGTAAATGTAGATTTCATTTTTTCTGGTTTTCAACAACGTTTTATTGATACATCCACTCTCTGCGAATTTCCTGCCTGGCTTCCTGGAGAATGTATGATGGAAGTGACAGCGACATGGACTGGACTGACGTTAGATTGCCCTTCAATCAGTCCATACTTGCAAAACAACTTGTAGCAATCCCTATTTTCTTTCTCATGCATCTGTGCTAACATAGGCATACAATCATGACTTGGCCTTTTACAGGCCCTGCAAACAGGTGTTCGGAAACGTTAGGTTACCCACCATAATGTGGCTGTGCTTCATATTACATAGAATAATTCACAATAATGTAATTCTATCATTCTTCTATAGCTCAGTATATTCACTTTTAATCCTGGCCTTAACATGTTACGATATACCAATAATAATCTGCATGGTTGCTGTATGTGGTCATCAATGTAAACCGTATCCCATTTATGTCTTCTCCACATATAGCAGCCCTATATTCATTCATGTATCAGTCATTCGTAAGAACATATTACAAGCATTTATCCCCATTGGGACAAAAGACATTCTCAATCTCATATTTTCACCCCTGCTATTTGTTCTTTCAAACCTAGAATTTTTGTCAAGACTGGTAATGTCCAAAACAGATTTCCAGAAGGGTTTTTCTTTTTTTTCTCATTCTGAAGTCTCGAAGGGTTAAGCCAAGACTTTAAAGTGTTTCCTTAAAAGGGTGAGTTAGGTGAGCGAACAGTCTCAGATGAACTTGGTGAATAGTCCTCTGACTCCGAAGTCAGTTCAGGTGCAGCTGGCTGGGCCATGAATCGTCTCCTCACATCCTGGTTGCGTCTTCGTCTGAAAACCTGCCTCTCCTTATCAAGAGCGGTGGTCTGGGAGGGGGAGAGCAGGAAACCATAAAGATGTTAAATTCTGGTTATAACAATACAACTTTAAGACATAGAAGTCACCGAGTCAAAACGTAACTACTGGTTAGTGATGTTAACATAGAAAGCATTGAATTTAGAAGCTTTTAGGCTCCTAAGACGTATGGTGAAGTCCACCCAACAGTAGCCTACTCTCGCCTTGCTTAACATCAACAGTGCACTTTGGTTTTGCGCCGTGAAAAGTCTCAAATGATGAAAGACTGGACAAAAATCAGATGATAATTTCCCAGTTTTCTACCAACATTGAGACACACAACAATAAACTGTTCTGCACTGCCAAATCCCAATGAGTTATATGACAACAGGCAAGGAGCAAGCCTGGAACTTGACCACTTCATTCTTCAGTGTCTTTACAACATCTACAATTGAAAACCAAGAAAAGACAGAAACTCTCCCCAACTTAGATGTCTTTCTGCATTAGCTGATGGCACAACTGGCTAATATATTCCTTTCAGTTCCATTGGCTAATATGTAAAGTTATGCTGAGTAAGACCTTCAAGATGATTTCACACCATAATTTATTATCACCAAGAGGGTTAAAGGTGTTGTCCAGCTTTCAGATTTTTTTCCTTAAATGCATGTACTTGGGGCTGAAAATCATTTTTGCAATTAAGTTCCATTAAAATATTTTCAGAATTTGCCTTCTATGGCCTCTGTGTTGAAAAGTTTATCTAAGCTCCTCTCAGCTGATTTTTGACCACAGACCACAAAGTTGAATGCGTAGGGAAAAATTAGCCTGTAAAAGTAAAACAGTGCAACAATCTTAATAAAACCCAATTGCAAAAATTATTTTTAGCTCCCATTTACAGGCATCTAAGTAAAATAACAAAATGTCCCCAAAGATGGACAACCCTGGGGACAATCCTTATTTGTTAGAAGGCTCTCTTGACAATAAGCTGATCAAAATGTGTAATACAGGACAGGGTGTCCAGAACGAGAGATGCTACTTGTAAACACTCTTCATTCTGGCCAAAAGAGGACGATCTGCTGTCCAGTATTATCATCAATAAAACCAAGAAGTCTGTACTAGGGTTTGACAACAATAAGTTTTCTAAATTGTACAGCCCCTTGAAGCCTTGTTCACACAGTATGTTTAATGTCTATTTTTCCTCTTACACAAAATTTGGATCCCAAAATTTAAAAAATATAAAGGAAAGACTGATACTTCTGCTTTTTTAGGAATCCATCCTGATTTTGGCTTAAAAATGCCTTACTAAACAGTAAACTTAACTTGCAGCCATGTAAATTGTTCTACATGTTATATGGACATCTAGAACCACTGGCCATTTTAGCACTTCTTTAGGCATTAGGGTAAAGATTGATTTCACCTGTACTAGGGTTGAGAGTCCTCATTAAAGCCAGTTAAAAAACCTATGGTCTCTGTGGCACAGGGATTCGGGATCCCATAATGTGATAATCTGAATTGGGTAAATAACAGTAAAAGTTTCATAGCTAATTTCCATGATTAATTGGGGTTGAACAAGTCTAAGAGGGTTATCTGTCAACAAGTATATGACATAGAACTTGGGAGACTTTAGAGAAGACCAATCAGCTGTGAAGTTGTGCAAGGGGGTGACAGGGGCCGCCATGTGCCTCTCCCTCTAATGACCATGTTGGCATTGAATATATACTGTTCCATTAAGTTTTATGTACATGACTATATTTGCTTGATGTTATTATACTGTGATGTATTTTACTTTTACTTGGCATAGGGATAGAATAGAAGGGTAGAAATAGAATAGGAAATGTTGGGAATAGATTAGTGGGGCACTGTAGAGATAGGGAATGAGAATGCCAGCATAAGTATAGTTAGGATAAGGGGTTTTCCAGGCTGGGAAGAGTTAGAGATGGGGGTAGTGCAGAGTAGTGAGCTATAGTGAGAGACTTCCTGTTTGGTAGGCAGAAGTGATGTAGCAGTGAGAGTGGACACATGGATAGCCATGGGGGTTAAGTTTGCTGAGGCAATAAGTGACCCCAGGCTGAACAGCGTGCGAATGGTTACCATCTAAAGAAGTAACCATTCCAAAGAGGATCTGAAGCCTACGGCCGGGATTAGGCAGAACTGAGCGTGCCTTTTACCTTTTCCAATTGAAACCGGACAGGGGGAATGGGAGGAAGTTGGGAGGAAGTTGGTGGACCTAGGGGCACGGATGTCACAGAAGAGAAAGCAGTATCTGCGGTACAGAGATTGTTAGAAGAGACAGGGATACGAGTGTCTTCAGGAAGTAAGTTGTCAGAGAAGACAGGGAAAGCTCAAGGAATGCCAATGTATGTGAACTGTGCTACATCTGTATCAAGAACCCTGTTTTCAAGTAAAGTTGAACTGTTAAGTATGGACATGGAGTCTGGAGTTGTTTGTGTGAACCGGGAATCTGGAGCTGAGATTACAGAATCAGAAGAAACCCTGGAGTCTAATGTCAGTGTTCTACTGCGCACAAAGCACACACAGCAGACAGGACTTTGCGTTTCCTTTGTCGGGGGCCAGGGAGTGGGAATGCAACAGCTCCTGGCCAAGACTACCACAGTGGCCTCCTTACAGTTGCAGCTATTCTGACTGGCCATGCTGCTATCAGAAAGTACAAGTGGCCGTTGGATTATAATGGTTGGGGTTTTAACATATACAAAAAAATAATAATTTATAGACCAGCTTTATTATGAAAGTGGGCAGTCCTCATTGGACAAGCCCTTTAATTTTAAGTTAGAGGGCTTCAGTAAACCAAGCAGAGCAAAAAAAAAGATTATTGGCTAACAGGGCCAATATTAAATATTCATTTGCTTCTATTATATCTACAAAATGTGCTTTAATGCGTGTATTAAACAAAATCGAGTATCTGAAGATACATTTTAAAGATTTTGAAGTACTTTACATTAACGAATGTGCATTTCACTGTTATCCTACAAAACACACTGGGATGGAAGGGCTGATTGCAAACATAATTATTATGCTTTATTTATATAGCGCCAACACAATATGTAGTGTTGTACATTACATTGTGGTCGGAGCATCCATTTTACATACGGTAAGTAATTTGTGCCACTAGTACTTCTGTAATATAAAAATTGACTTCATGTTTGGATGCAGTTTAGCATCTGCATGAAATATTCTGTCCAGGTTCCGACCACTGGAGAGGGAGGTGTGCAATTATCTAAGTACGACTGAAGTAGGATGTTCTCGGAAATCCCATAGAAATTAATGGGATTTCTGAGATAGCTCAGATGCTGATTATTTCCTTTCCACCTCTGGTGGCCGGAGTCTGGAGGATTTATTTCCCTGTAAGACATGAGAGGCTGAGGTGGCTGAGATGATGACAACCCTCTAGGTTGTCCAGAAATAGCTATGAAGTCTAAAATAATTAGAGTAGAAATTTTCAATTTCTGCAGAAGCTTAATGTCCCGTAGAATGTAAGTCCGCAAGGACAGGGTCCTCTCCCCTCTGTACCAGTCTGTCATTGTAAATTTGTTTACTGTAAACGATATCTATAACTTTGTATGTAACCCCTTCTCATGTACAGCACCATGGAATTAATGGCGCTATATAAATAAATAATAATAATAATGTTATATTCTTTGACAATTGACATGCCTACAATCTGCAAATGAGGTGTAGACTGTAGCTTGCTATAGACTTCTAAATAGATTACTGGCGACTGTCAGCCAACCTTATAATGATGGTGGAACCCCTGAAGCACATGTCATTCCTTGGAACCCCCCATAACCATTACAACCTCAAGTATCCTTGTTATAGGGGTCTATTATCTGGAGATTCCTGGCCAGATTTCAAGAAGCGTCCATGGTTTGCTATATGTTTTCTTTGTGTGATCCCTCACCAAGACATGGTGGATTTTTAATATTGAAATAGAATAAAGTTTTTATTTTTCATCTATAACTTGACGTCACTAGCTGGATATTAGATGTCTTTTTCCCCTTTCCTCTGAAGGTTATCCCAGGCGTGGCTCTTTCATTTTCATGAGTGGCATTTGCAATAGTGGACACTTATTGACTTTGTCTTTTTCCCGGTGTCCCTGTTTGGGAATCAGTGGCATTCAATGAGCTCCTTCAGCTTAGTTACGATGCATCAAGAGATGAACAAATCTTTTGAAACTTATTTCAGGGCAAATTCTCTCAGTTTGCCTAACAGATTTGATTCAGCCAGAATAAAGTCGGTCTGAAACTGAAATGTCAAAAATTGGTCTGAAATGTCAATGGCGTGCATCACCCCATACGTGACCACGTGAGACTGGAAGAAACGTATACCCACCCTGAAGACCGGGGAGCTCCGGGAACATAAGGAGGCAGGTGAGGCCTTAGGACAGGTGAGTATAACATTTTCATTTTAACCCTTTTGTGTCCCTCAAAAGAATTCAGACTGATTTGGAGGGATTAAATTTCCAAAATTTTGGATTTGCCAAAATCAGAAGTTTTGGAGAGATTTATAACAAATTAAATTTTTTGCTAATCGATTTACTCATCGTTCACATTAATTGGGAATTGCTATATATTTTTATGTAAAATACTTCAAGTAAAGCAAAGGTATAAAAAAACATGTAATGAATCCTACTGTCTATTTATCACTACAGCCCCAAGTATCTGCTTCTATGAATAAAATAATGGAAACATAACCTTCCTATTTACTTTGCTCAGGCTCTGCACGATACCCAGGAGAGTCATTCGCCTCAAGGTGAATTGTGCCTGTAATTCCGAGCACTGAAAACTGTGTAAATAAGTAATGCCCTGCTTGTGGCGTAATGGTTGTTTGAAGACTATGTCCATTCTCTTAACGGTCAAAACAAAGCTTAGCAGTGTGCATACTTTATCACAGAAAAGCCCGAGATTGAGTTTTTGAACAGCCACCCTCAGCAGCTGGATGAAACGAATGGGGGTGTCCGGGAGAATAGACAAGGTTCACATTGGAATGATGTGTCGTAAAAGGCATACGTCCAAAGCCAATAGTGATCAGTGTATGTAAATGTCTCCCAGGCTGCTCTCGCCACATCAATCTTCTCTTCACTGCCATTTATTTTGCATACATATAAATGAAATATCATTTCTTTGTAGCAGGGCTAAATTTGTCCTTTTACCTGTTAAAATTAACCGGTCACCTCTGAAAATGCTATTTACCTTCAGATATAGGTGTAATCTACAGATAAACAGCATTTAAATCATGTCTATAAGGACTCGCGTATTTTCTGTCCAAGTGTGATCCGACAAAAAGGATCGCACCCAGACAATGTTATGCTATGGGGCCATCCACATGTTCGATTTTACTCCTCAGACAGAAAGTGTCAGAGGAAATATTCGCTGCATGCCTGACTTTGATCCAATTATCAGATCACACTTGGCCATGCAAATTAATGAGAACATGTCAACATCGGACGTCACTCGGATGACATTGAGCGCCTTCAGATATTCTTAGCCTCACACAATGGAGAAGATGGAGAATTTTTTTTCTCCGTCTTCTCTTCATCTGAGAGAATTGGAT
>VIAB01007137.1:50796-72619 GCA_009801035.1 Oophaga pumilio | reverse complement strand
AAAAATGCAAATAATCCTGAACGTGTGCACTTAGCCTGAGACCTGAAATTTCTTAATGCGGCCAAAAAATATTGTCAGCTCTGATTCCCGTTTGAAGTTATAGGATTTTGACGTTCTGGGATGCCAATGTCAAGTGCTTTTATGTCTGAGACTCCTGTCACCGCGAAGAGACCTAGAAGGTTAGTGGGGGTCATATACTATCACTTTATTTGTAAACCCCTTTAGGGTCTAGGATTTGTTTCGCTTGTCATGTCAGATTTCGACGAAATTCTGCAGCTAATAAATTACAACTTAAAAAAAAAAAAGTATTTTTATGTTTTTATCCCAAAGCAAAAATAGTTTAGTTTAGTTCAGAAACCCAGTGCATGTGGTTTTGGTTAAGAATCCCCTAAAGATATGTCTTTGAAGTGAGGAAATGTCGGGGCAGCGTGATTATTATTGCATATGGTGTACAACCTTGAGAGCAGATGAAGCTCCGCTCCTCCTCTGTCTCAGCCTGCAAAATGCGGACGGTCACAGAAATAGGCATAAAACTTTTAGATTGAAATATATAGAAAAGAATAGTTACCCTCCAGCTTTATTTATGTAGTGACTGATTTGCTTATGTTATTTTATGTAATGATTGGCACAGAATATAGAGGTAAAGGATTTTTCCAGGATTTTACATTTATAGCCTATTTTTAGGATTCGCTTTCAATATGTGATCGAAGGGAATCCTGGGATTTTGCCTTCCGTACCGCAAACCCAACCTAGCTGCAGTATGGACGTCGGTGAAGGCGGTAGAGTACTGTATTGTGTACTGCTGCCCCCTCATTTTGCTGAGTTGACATAAGAGTAGAGCGGCGGCTGTAACTGCGCCCCATCACCGACTGACGGCTCGCTGCCATTCTCTATACACAGGGCAGTGACTGAACCAGCGCCACCCCTTACAGTGCTAACCACTGAGCCACCATGCTGCTCCAGTCTTTACAGTCATCCTGTCACTTGGCTTGGGACCTACTAAACCTCCTTTTCAGAAATTGGGTACTAAAATAGGGATTGGAATATCAATTACCCCCAGTGACTCCTACAGCTTTGAGGCTGAAGCAGAGTACTATCCCCTTGCTTCACTGCACATGTGCCCAATGGCGCTGGGTGAGAGTCCCTGACTTATCTAGGAGAGTTTCTACAGTCATTTTACTTATTTGGATAATGGTGAGACTATAACACAGAAGTTTACTCCCTGTTTTCGCATCTATAGTTATGTTGACCATCTACTGATGGGTCTGAGCTTCTTTGATAATGGGGTGGGGGGGATCTAATTGTGATATGTTGGGACTGTCTTGGTGTATAGCTGGTGGCCAGTGGTTCCCGTCCCCTTTTAGGTTGTATTACAGCTGGTGGCATAATACTGGTTATTACTTGGATTATTTCCCTAGGGCACATAATTGCACCCTGGGAGAGGCACAAAACACAGGTGGTAGATGGTTTTGTGAAATGGCCTATTAGGGTTCCCTTAAGACCGTGCAGACATAGTATGGCGGTTTCTCTCCTCTATGCCGTTGCGCCTTTTTTCCTCCTTGTAGGCTTTGGATCCTTGTCTTTCACAATGAAGCAACAAGTTATTAGGATGAAACCCGTCTAACATGTTAATTGGTAACCCACCCAAAAGTGATAAAAATAAGCTTCCCGCTCTTCCTGTTTTCATAGCTTGCCTATTTCCTCCACATTACGTCTTTTTGTCAGTATTGCTGCTTTTGTAGACAATAAGGACATGAGAAATCCTTCCGGCCAATGTTATTCTTAAAATATCTCCTCTTGAACTTGCGGCTGAAACATCCCCTGGTCTTATGTCGCCCAGATAACACCGAACATCAGAGGACGGCTCGGAATCTGACCACGGTTCAGTGGCGCCTTTGTTGCACTCTATTGAGATAAACCACCTGGATAGGCATCTCCACGAGCACATGCTTCACAAAGCGGGAAAGATGACTTGTGTAATTACGTCACATAAGCCTCAAGGGTTTCTTAGAATTTTTTAACAAAATATTGTCTCTGAGGATCACTTGTATGGATCGTTGTACAAGGTCCACTCTTTCAGCAATGCCACGTACATGGACCCCAAGAGTTGATACCCCACAATGCAGCTCGTGGTTACACCAGCTGAAAATTGAGAACGGGCGTTTTTGTAGATACCGTTCAACCTGTTTAAATGGGTGTGTATAGAGTCGATTATGACTTGTAGAACTGCTACTTCCAACAGGTGGCGCTTTAGAGTTCAAGTCCTCTTTCTCTCTGAAGAGGCAATTTGCATACTAAATTTCCCAGAGAAGCATTGCACAAAGCCTCCTTACATTGACATGCCAGAGCTGATATGTCACTCTCCACAGGGAGAAATGTTACCCCTTAGACCCTAGTCCAGCTCCTCTCACCTAGCCAAAAACAGTTCTCACACTTTGCACTGATGAGGGGCAATATCCCGAAACATTGTGTCTGCAAATTGAAATTCTGATTTGGCTTTTATCCTAAGTCATATTGCAAGGCTCGTTAATGGGTCGATTGTGACTTGTAGGATCGCTACTTGCAACAGGTGGCGCTGTAGAGTTCAAGTCCACTATATAGGCGTTTTGCATATACAATTGTGAATGCAATTTTGTATAAGAGATAAGGAGTTAATGGGGTTATCCCATCTAGGATATTTATGGCATATCCACAGAATATGTAATGTCTGAGATCCATATCAAGCTCCAAAATAGGTCCCATCTTTCTCAACCAGTAATGAGGTGGCTGCGCATGTACAACACAAAAAATGCTAAGCAGTTCTGCGGGGAACCAATAATATCCTGCTTATGTGCACGAATATTCGCAATGCTGCACTAGCTGAACCCACAACCATTTTGGCAGTTTTAAGTAGGTCATTTGTCCTGGCCAACAAACAACAAAGCGGTACGCCGAGAAGAAAAAAAGAAAAGTTTATAATAAATACTGTCAAACACCTTAAATTAGCATATCACACTTGTATTGTCTAGGGAAGTATTCATTGTAGATTACAATGGCCGCCATCTGCTTGTGCGGTAGGAAGCTCTGCCACCTCTCTTTTTATATCTAGGAATTTGTGGTCCATGTGGATATTCTGATCTAGTGCTGGAAATGCCACAGGTCGCGGCTAAGGGGCAGCTTGCACTGCTGTCCTCTGTCGTACTGAATTCTGAGCAGCTGTCGTGACCTGATGATAACTTATACCATGTACAGTCAAGCAATCTTCAGGTCACAACAGCCACAAAAGCAAAACTATAGTTAGTTTGTACCGGTCTGTGTTCTGGATGTAACAATATGCCCACGTCAGGCCTATGACTTGGCTGACCAAATTGTTTTAGGCCCAGATCGTTATATATTTTTTGTAGTATGTTTCTTGTTACAATCATCGGGGTCTAAGGGGTAACATTTCTCCTTGTAGAGAGTGACATGCCAGTATAGGGAGACTTTTATAGATCAAGCAATCCTAAAAGTCAATATAGACTTTATCAAGTTTTGACACATGACTTGGGCTGAAAGCCAAACAAGATACTCTATTTTTCAAACACATGTTTCAGGAGGTTTGCTCTTCCTCAGTGCAAAACAAGAAATCTGATTGGAGTCTGAGGGGTAAATTTGCATATTTATTATATTCAAAAATTTCCTATCCCGATTTGGCTCATACTGGTTTCATGACTTGCGTTTAGAACAGTTTAACTGACCAATCATATGAGTGATCCGAAAAAAAGAAAGAGATGAACCCTTTTTTACTTATATAAAGGGAAAGAGAAGCCCTATGTGCCAAAAGTGACTTTAGCCTTGATAGAACATTAACATACAGGCCCAATGCAAATGTGAACTAGGGTGTAAAAGTCTCGTCCATTGCTTAAAACTTTTTTAAATAGCCCCAAGGTGCTTCAGAAATAGACCATCTCGCTTACGCATTCTGCTGCCGCCTTCTTCCTGGCTTCCTCTGATGACTCGTGGCATCAAGTGACTACTGCCGCCAATCCAGGGCCGTTGAAACTGACCATCCAATTTGTATGAAGGCCCCCTCCAACTCTACCTTAACAAAGAAAGAGATTGGTCAGCTGGAGTTCAACATGCCCCATCATTATGTTATAAGGGGCAGCTGTCAGAAGTGTCAGGCAGCCATTTGCTCCCCTCTCTACCTACAGAACATGCACGCTTGCCGGAGCCAGTCATGTACATGTATGGGGGATTGGGACGGAGTTCACAGCCGACCGATTTGTACAGCTGTCATACATCTTGTGCATGGCCAGCCTTGGAGCGTTGTACACAGGGCAATACAAGGTTGACAGATTACTGATCTCTAGGGGAAGTATGTCGTTTATAGATCTGTTTACACAGGATCTTTATGAGAATGCATTTTTTTTTTCTCTCGTCTCCTTTTGTGGTCACTTCTCCATGTAGCGCCATAGACCTACAGTGACCATGTCCCATCTACGTATGAGCATGTAATCCAGGCTGGCGATGAATCGGTCACATGCCACTTTGTTGCTTGAGGATGTGGAATTGCACTAAGGAAGAAAGCCATATTCTCAGACATGTTTTATGATGGCTGTGAAATCCATCCTAGTGACACTACTGGTACCACAATTCTCACTGGAGGCCATTGTTTTTCATGGGGTCTCTCTCTGTAGATATTAATAGTTGCTCCATTGGTTACTCTTTCTGGAATGTTATGTATATCCTAGAAACCTCCTCCCCCCACTACCACTTTTTTTATGACTTTTGGGTCTTTTGTATTCACTTTTCAAAACACCATTATCTCCATAATCCTGCTAATCCTCCGGATTTATCGCTATATCTCTGTAGCAAGCCGTTTCGTGCAGCCTGACATGCAAGAACCTGAACACCGTTCAAGCCATCAGGCAGCTTTTGTAGACTCGTACGCTTTGTCACACGGTGTGCTTACTATGTTTCACCTTCTGTGATTAAATATTCATTACGTTGCCCTCACCGCTACGTCTCTGAGAAGAAGCATAAACCCACCTGTAAAACCCGCTGTCAAAAGTGTAATATAAAGGGTGTTACATATATAAAAAAAAAATTCAACCTACAGGGCAAAAATGAAAAAATAGTTGGTGCATATAATAAATGACGCTATAAAAATGAATAATAATAATAATCTAACTGCTACTGTAAGGCTATTCAACACTATTAGGAGATTATCACTAGAGGGCTAGTAAACCTGCTGCCTGGTAGTCCAACCCCACCTCCCACTACTGATTGGCAGCTTTCTGCCTATGCACAGTATACACAGGAAGCTGCCAATTAGTGATGTGGTTGGGGTTTTACAGAGCTTAGCATACAGAGAATTTCTGCTTTTAATCAAAACTACAGCACACAGTAAAGTAAGTGACACATCACTGGAATCAGGGTCTCTGTGCCTACAAATCTGCTAACAGATTCTTTTTTAGAACACTTCTGACATTCTTGACACACCCACAGCATATGTAATATATGCCATGAATGTCTTAAAGATGCGATTCCAACATTTGGGACTTGCTCTGATTTCAAGAATAGAGTCCCATCTTGCGGCTGTGAATGGTGGAGTGCCTGACTCTCTCCATTAATTTCCATGGGAGTTCTGAAAAGATTGCGGGATTGCGATCGAAACGCGTCACCTTATCCTTCTCACATCGGTGCTGTTTCAGGAGCTGGTTAAAAAAATGTTATATGGACTAAATAAATTCTGGATTTTATTCTTAGGAGCTTGAACATATACAGTATCTCAAGGTTTTTTTTCAGTAGCTAATCACGTCTCATCAGGACGGCGTTCCGAGCACCTGCTACAGTCGTCGGTGAACTGGCTTTTTTTTTCCACGATAATTTCTGAAAATAGTCGCAGCAAGCGTGCGCGTCTGGTTCTTTTGGGAACTCTGATAGAATTAATTGAAGAGCGACACTCATGCACAGCCACCTCTCTAGACGCAGTGATTTTCCAGAGAGACTTTCCCTTTAAACTCCATTTACATGGGACAGTGGATCAGCAGAACAAATATCTGCTCTCAATCGTTGCGTTTGAGCCCCTTCCGCCGTCTGAGCATTGCCATGTAAAAGTAAGCAAACGCCGATTGACTCTCGTTAGGGGCAAGAACTGAAGGAACTTTAGCGTTTACCTGAATTCATCAGTGCTATATCATCTGCTTCCCTTAAATTGGAGGATTTTTACATACACCCTCATTTTTTTCTTGTTTCTTCTTCTCTTTTTCTTTTTTTTCCCTTTTTGTTTTCTTCTTTATCTCTTCCTACACTTCCTCGGTGGTTCGCTCTGAACTACTCCCTGACCTTTCTCTCCATGCCGTAAACAACATCTCCATCTTTCTACTTTTTAATGTCTAAACATGTCTGTCCTTTCAGCTCTGACAGGTAGCTTTTTATGTGGCTAATCCTTCTAGACAGGTTGTTTTAACCCTTGCCATGGCAGAATAGACCTGCTGTGTTCTGTATTTGTGGCTTAATATGGAAACCTTCATTGGGGGAAATAATAGCGTAACGCAGCCATCATTTGCCCCGTTTGTCGTTGTTTTAACCCCTTTAAGCACCCTGTTACACATGTATATCAGTGTCCGGTTGCATGTGTTCAGTTCGCTCCATATTGGGCCGGTGTCTCCTGTAATATACAGCCGGCACCTGCAACTATCAGAGACGAGCTACCTCCAATCGCTGCTGGTTATCCATTTAGATGTCAATATCAATCACTGACAGCGGAGTTTAAATGCTTCAGTTGACAGTCCAAGCATCAGATTTTTTTTTATTTATTTTTTTTTATAATCACAGTACCAGTCAAAAGTGTGGCCACGCTTGTTCATGCATTGGTTTTCCTTGTTTTTATTGGAATGTGCACATTGTAGATTCAGACTTAAGGCAGCAAAACCTCAGACAGAGGTAAACGACAAGTCAAGAAATGTGTGAAATAAAGCCAAATTTTGTTAAATCTTGGATCCCTCAAAGTACCCTCCCTTTTATACTGATGACCGCTTTACGCACCTTGGCTTTCTTTCAAGTAGTCAAGTCTAATGGCTTTTAACAGTCTTGAAGATGCTCCCAGTGGTGCTGAGCACTTGTTATCTGCTTTGCCTTCACTCTGGGGTCCAACTCATTCCTAACCATCTCAATTGGGGTGGGGTCAGGTGATTGTCCATGTCATCTGACACAGTCTCCATCTCTCTCTGTATTGATTACATACCCCTTACATAACCTGGAGGTGTTTTGGATCATTGTCCTGTTGCAACACAAATGATGGTCCCACGAAGTGCAAACCAGATGGGCTGTAGTCATTGCAGAATGCTGGGGTAGCCATACTGGGTAAGTGTGCCTTCAATTTTGAATAAAATCAACAGTGTTATCAACAGAGCACCCTAACACCATCACATCTCCTCCATGTTTCACAGTGGACACCACACATAGATATAATTCTCATAAAACAATGGCAGTTTGTACCAAAAACCTCACGTTTTGTCTCCTCAGACCATAGTACAGGTTTGTTTCATCTATTGCCCAGTTCTTGTTTTGCTCGGCACAAATAATTCTCTTCTTTTCGGTCATCAGTTGTGGATTCTGTGCCGTAATTTGTCCATAAAGTTCCTGCTTTGGTGGTTGATGTTGAGATGTGTCTGTTTGTCGGTGTATCATTTATGTAGGCTGTTATCGGAGGTTTTGTCAATTTGCAATTTCTGAGGCTGGTAACGCTGATGAACTTCTCCTCTGCAGCAGAAGTAATTCTTGATTCTTTTTTTCTTTGGGTGTTCACAATGAGAGCCAGTTTCATTATAGTGATTGATGGTTTTTTATGACTGTACTTCAGGCTCTAGCACTTTTCTAGATTGACAGACTTTCATGTTTTAAAGTAATGATACTGTCATGTATCTTAGTTGAGTGGTTCTATAGCTTAGAACAGTTGTGGATTAAGGCTCCACGCTATACTGAACTATGTGCCAACACTGCAACTGATAAACACTCCTGATGGTCACAAACCCCTTCTGAAGGCCGGTAATTCTGCAGATTAAAGAAATTGTCCACTACTTGGACAACTGTCTCTCACACCGTGTGCTTGGCCCCGATAAAATAAAGCTTGTGCGCCGGTGCTGTTCCTGCAATGTTGGCACTTGTTATCCTCAGGGGCTCCTGTACGGTTGTTGTTTCAGGTGAGCCCGGCGCCCAATCAGCGCTGGTTTCACTGTCCCCACCTTCTGTTGAATCAAACATGAAGAGGAAGTCAGAGATCAGCTGCAGCCTGGACTTCCTCTTCATGTTCAATTTGACAGAAGGTGGAGACAGTGACGCCAGCGCTGATTGGGCACAGGGCTCATCATGTGTCATCCCCCGGGACCGTGAATTCCGACACTGCTGGAACGGCGCAGGCACGGGAGGTGAGTATAAGCTTTTTTTTATTTTATTGGGGCCAAATATTTAAATTAAGAAGGGGTTGTCCTGGTAGTGGATAACCCATTTAACCCTTGCCGAGGCATACCTGTGCATTGGAAGCTACTCCAGGTGACTGAACTGGACTGATAAAGCGGCTTAAGAGAATGCCAAGGGGGTGTAAAGCGATCATCGGAGAAAAAGGAGGGGACTTTGGGGGATCAGAATTTTAACGCCTAAAGAAACATTTGACATGCCACACATTCCCATGTGATATTTTCAATATTTCAACGTAGCACAATTGCTCTGGGTGATACTGTGCACAGCTCGTGTTTGCATTGCAGGTGCCCTGCTGCCTCCATGCTTCTCATATTGTGCAGAGGTTACAGCCTGTATTCTCCTGCCGGACTGGGGCTAGTGTAAATGGCTGTAATTTGGCCACATAATTGTCCTTAATGCTTGGGGTTTGCACTATTAAGTAGTATCCAGTTTGCACTCCCTTAGTGATTGTCTACAGAAGTTGGAAGAGACGTCTAATGATCTATGAGCGACTACAGCATTCTGGATTCTTGTTTTACTGCTCAGTGGCGCAATGGCTGAGCCGGACCCCATGTTACTTCCCTATGGGGAGGCTTCATGGTCTGCTCTGCACACATTGGCCCTCATTATACAGGCTGTATGTTCCTTGCAGCTCTTTACTGCTCTCGGGCCAGGTGACATTTCTGTGCACGCCTTCGGCAATGTTGTTCAGCAGCTGCTTTTACAAAACACTTTTAGTTTTTGTAATCCTTAATTTCCTGCCGCTCTCAATGGGGGAGTGTCTCTGTTGTGTACGAAAAAAAAAACCTCCTTTGTGTGTACAGGGTGCGGAAATCTAGTGGTAAACACTTGATAGGGGACTGGCCTGTAAAAGTAGTCATGCTAGTTTTCTGGACAATACTTGGTATATGTTCACATGGAGGTTTTGGGTTTCTTTAATGTGGATTTTAAAGCAGATTATTCTCCAAACTTCTCATGAAAAATTGCTTCAGATACTCTGAAAATATTTATTCATTTCAATGGGAAAACATGCCTGTGTTGCACATGGTTATTTATCACATTTTCTCCCAAAAAATCAGCACACCGTGTGAGATCTTGGCTGGTAGGGCTTGTAAGAATATAAAATCGCTGTGCTTTAAAATTAGCATTTTCTCTTTCCAGCGAAGGCCGCACCGGCTCTGTAAGCGAAGCCTGCTCTGTTCAGAAGTGAGAGGACTGCTGCAGCCTGTGATTAGCTGCAGCCGTCAGGTTACTAGGCGAATCCGTGCTGATTTTTCTGCAACATGTGCACACCAATTCTCAAATTCCCATTGACTATCATTGGTACTGTACTACACTGCGGATTTGATGCAATTCTGCACGTCCAAAAAAACGCTGCGGATTCGCGTCAAAATCCACAACGTGTGCACATACCCTCCGTGCACCCATCCATTTTTAGGGTATGTGCACACGTTGCAGATTTGCTGCAGATCCGCAGCGGATTTGTTTCTGCGGATCCGCTGCAGATTTCCTAGTGATTTACAGTACAATGTAAATCTATGGAGAAAAAAAAAACGCTGTGCACATGCTGTGGAAAAATCAGCGCGGAAACGCAGCGGTTTATTTTTCGCAGCATGTCAATTCTTTGTGCGGATTCTGCAGCATTTTTACATTCATTTCATTATAGGAATCCGCAGGTGTAAAAACGCAGGGCAAATCCGCACAAAATCCGCAAGAAATCTACATAAAAAAGTGTGGATTTTGACCTGCGGATTCTGCCAAAAGATGAAAATTCCGCACAGCAAACCGCAACGTGTGCACATACGCTTACAGAGCGTAGTTATTACATGTGCGTGGCATTATAACACGCCATTACCTAAATATAATAAAGGGAACTCCTCTGCTCTTGTTCGTCCTGCAAAATAAGAATAAAGGCTTGTTCACACAAGCTGATAACAAAACCAAGTGCTAGGAGATGTTTTATGGGATAGCACTCAGCCCAAGGTTATACTATAGGGCAGTACAGATCTGTGATTTTTTTTTTTTTTTTTTTGCTCGTACTGATTTGGCATGCTGCGAGTGGCTCCGAGATTCAAGTCTTGTGCACCCATACAGGTCTATAGGTGTGTGAGAAACACCGGACTGCACTCTGATGTCATTCAAGTGCAGTCAGACATTCGTGGACACAAGACAATGGAGAAATTAAGTTCTCCGTGTTCTCCGGACCCGTGTGGCTGTTCTCTCGTGAGACTCGGATCACACAGTGACAGAGTTTGAGTCCAGTGTGATTAGCATAATCAGCCCAGGTTATTTTCCCACAATGAGATTTTGGTGAATTTTTTTTTTATGCAGATGTTCTGCAACATTAAGTAAAATGGGTTACGTGCATTTTTTTTTTCAAAAATACGCAGTGTAAAAAAAAAAAGCTCGACAAAAACTCAACATGGAAACTTAGCCTAACAGAACGTAACAAGTGTCATCTGTGCAAACACTGGTAGCACTTGGGGCACTTTTGAAGAGTTTTAATACAAACGATGCAATTTGGATATTTGATATTACTTACATATATTATGACGCAGTGCATCGGTGACTTTGGTAAACCGGCCACATGTCTGCGTTAAGTTGCACATTTCGTTGATTTCAATGTCTGCTGGGTTCACTCGCCTATAACAGATGATTACATGGGATGTCCCACACCTTAAGAGTTTGGGATGAGTCTGTCCGTTCCTATAATTCACAATTGTGCTGCGTCATTCCAATACATCGCCATTGCTGGGGACTGGGGTTATCTTCACTTTATATAGTGCACCGATTCACATCCGTATGCGTCGTATCTGCTCCCATTACTAATTTTGTAATTTTTCTTCCCCCTCTTTCACAGTGACAACTACATAGTGCGTGTGAAGGCTGTGGTTATGAGCAGAGATGACTCTAGCGGGGGTTGGTTACCACATGAAGGCGGTGGAATTAGTCGGGTTGGAGTCTCAAAAGTGTATCCAGAAGGCACCGGAAGAAGCGACTTTCTTATTCACGGGGAACGAATAAAAGATAAACTGGTAATGGAAACTTTATTTTTTCTTTTTTTTTTTTCTTTCTTGAATCTTCCCATTCAGAGATGGCCTTTATCTACAGGACTGCTGCTTTCACCAATTGCTGTGTTATTTTTGTTGTGCTTTTTTTTTTGTTCCTCCTTCCATAGTTTCCCTCTGTGTCCAAATCAAACATAGTTATACATTTTTGGCACCAATGTGCTCCCTGGCTACAGTTGTATCCTGTTCAGGGAGCATAACCGAGCTGTTTCATAACACTCCATTGTGCGTGATAATAGAAATGTTCGGGTTAAAGGCGCGGAAGGCAAAATAAAACGGTGTGTTAAGTAACCATCCAGGAGGACGTAAGCCATTTAATTACAACATTCTGTTTCTGAGTTGGCGAAGACTCAACAATTGAGCTCGGGGCGACTTTTCTTCTCTCCTGACCCTGCAAGTAATCTGCAAACTTTGCATCACCGCCTCTGAAGGAGAACGATCCGCGCTGCTGACATACACGTTGTAATAAATACTGGCAGTAACCGTTCTGGAGCTTCGTCTCTTGTATCTCTACATTGTGCTGTTCCTCTGTTACTCCTCCTGGTAGTCTGGTAGTGTAAGAATAACCGGACACTTGGGTGTCACCATTCCCTCTTCTGTACAGTCTGATACTGACCGTTCTGAGGGGTATTTATTCATAGGTTTCTAGGAGGGATTACAGAGGAATTGTACAATGGAGCATCAGAAGAAAAGATGATCCTAAATTGTCACATTATGGGGACTATAAGCCTTTTTCCAAAATTAACATTTCCAAAGAACGGACGGCTCCTATTTAAAGAGTGTGTATGTGATGCAGTGTAGATGCAATAAAATGTTTGCCAATCTTCCACGGTTTACGGATTTGCTCCGCTCCTCTTTTGGGTCACCCAAGGGTTCATTGTCGGCACCACAGACTCTCACTGTGAAATTGACTTTCCGGTTTACACACACGCACACACCTCTGTGTGATCCGGAATCGTCTGATCCAGAAGAGGAGCGGAGCAGCGCTGGAAACGGGGAAGGTCGCGTTCGGTGAGTATTTTAAAGGGAACCTGCCTGGTGATTCATGCCGCCCAAACCACCGGCAGTATAAATCGCAGCTGGGAATATTGTTCTCCGAAACGCTCAGGTGTTTCAAAGAAAATGTACTTTGGGGATCATAGCTGAAGAAGAGACAAGTCCAGCTCTGATCTCGGCCTATGGTCCCCTGACCGGATCTTCAAAGTATATTTTCTCTGAAATACCGAAGCATCTGAGTATTATATACCTGGCGGCAATCAGGATGTGATTCATGTTGCCCAAGTTTTGGGTGGCATAAGTAGTCTGACAGGTTCCCCTTAAAGGGGTGGTCTGGGACTTTAATACTGATGAGCTATCTTTAGGATAGGTGATCAATGTCTGATCAGTGGGATGTGACACTCGGTGCCCCCGCCGATCAGCTGTTCCCAGTGGCCGGAGCTTGCTCAGTTGTGGAGCTGGACGGCTCCATCTGCAGTATAGTGGCTGCAGCCGGGTGCTGCACATTCACCCCTTGTTGATTTGAATAGGGGCAGATGTGCAGTATCCGGCTGCGGCCACTGTACAGGCAATGGAGCTGTGCGGATCCACAACTGAACAGCTCCGGCCGACACCAGTAACTGCTGATTTGCGGGGATACGAGGAGACTTGGGGAGGGTGAAGCATAGGCAGCATTTTGGCAGCGTGGTGACCTTTAACCTTACTGTAATCCCTTTATCCTCAGTATTACTTTCTCTCTGCCAGTAATAAGGTGAGTCAGTGCACCCAAGCCTATATTTCCTATGCCGTTCTGCACAAACATGGGAAGAAGCAGTGAATAAGTGATCTGCAGTAAGACATGGACACTTCTTTACACAGGGCGAATTTGCTGCATTTGAATCTGTAGCAGATCTCCATGAATAATCCTCACCGCACTTGTGCAGATTTCAGTCTGTGTGTAATGACACCGGTAAAATTCGCCAGCTGTCTGCCGCAGATTACAGCATGTCCATGCAAGCCCTCCGATCTGTGCGGATCCACTGCGAACACAAGGTTTGCTAAGCAAGAACGGGATGTTTAACCTCTGCCAGATGAATGCCGTGCGTAGCTTTGCAGCAGGCTTCTTCTAGTTTCTTAGCTTGTACTAGTAATTCAGCCTGCATAACTCGCTCCCTGAATCCGGCCCATTCATACCTTTCTCATCGCCCAAATCCCATTGTTTTTCCTCTCCTATCGGTCTTTTAAAAGTGGTAATCCTCGAATAATGCAGTAGCTAATAGACATGACGTCATGTATAGGGGTTGTAGACACGAGAAGATGGAAGAGTTGCTGAACTCCGCCTAGATTGTACAATTCTCTGCAGTCCTAACTATAATTTAGCAGAGAACTCTGCAGGGAGGTTGTTCCAAACATCATGGAGAACCAACCACAGATCTTCTGTGGATTGTGCAAATCCTTCTGTCTCTTCATGTAATCCCAGACAGACTTGGATGATGATGATGAGATCAGGGCTCTGTGGGGGCCATATTTTCACTCCCAGGACTCCTTGTTTTCCTTTGTGCTGGAGATAGGTTCCCTTTAAGAACTGTCACCAGTTTTTTGCTTATAAACCCTGCCCATGACCTTTAAGATCATAGGAATGGGGTTCCTGCGCAACCCATTTATATCCTCAGATGTGCCGCTGCATATCTCAGGAAGTGTTATAGTTGTATGTATGTAAATTGCTTGCTTTGATCTGATGGGCGTCTCATAAAATGAAAAAAACTCTTACCTTTTCAATGATTTGACAGTTTTCTTACTTTGCAGCAGTTTTTCCACACCCGCCTAAAACTTTTGCACAATACTGTGTGTATATAATATTTTTATATATCTCTATAACATCAAGAGTAATTCTTAATGTTTGCCCTATATGTTCTAATGCTCCGTTAGGAACGTCTGTGCACATTCCCATTGACTGAATACATGGCGGGAGGGGAACATAGACTCCTTTCACCATTCAGCTTGCACATACGAGGAGTGACACACTCAAATATTGAAAAAAAGATTTATTTCGGGGGATATATTTTAACATTATACCTGTGGAGATATAGTGTATACATGGGGGGGGAGTGTTAATGGCTATTGTTACTAAGGGTTAATTGATTCTACATGAAAAAAGTAAATGGCCAAAAAAAAAGTAAAGTATATAAAAATATGCAAACTTTATTAGTACGTATATGATGAGACAAGTCGAGGTTAAAAACAAAGTGAGTCATCCAAAAGAAAGGTGACACAAGGTGGAAGGAGATGAGAAAAAGTAATACTCGTTCCAAGTCTGAAATATCAACAACTATATGGAATAAATAAAGTATGTTCTGCATTGTATATCCTTATAGTGAACATGAAGTGGTCAAGACATACAAACAAAGCAGATTATTGGGATACGGCCAAAATGTCATAGCTGTAAAGAAGTTGTACGGGTGGGCCTGCTGTTGCCCCTCTTGGGTCCAGTATATGGATGAGATAGTGATTCTCTATGGGTCGGGCCATGTGCTCATACACACGGTGCAGATCGTGATACGTCTCTGTAACTCTTCATGTTGTCTTTGTAGTTCCAGCGGAATCAGAAATCTGCACAGTATAAATGCGCTTTTCACCCCCAGTTTGGTGGAATCTGTTGGGTCATAGTGTCACTAAGCAGAGTACTTGGCTCTGTAGGTCATAGAAACGCCGGTCTGTGCCTCCCTGTATGGCCCCCCAAAGTGATGTGCCAGGGAAAACTGCTAATGAGTCTGGAAATGCGTTGGGGGGCCGGCTGGCTAGGACCGCTACTGCATTGGCTTGGCACATTCGTTATCGCTTTGAAGCTGTTCAGGTGTTCATGAAATTGTACCTCTATGACCTAAACAGCCATAACTTTGGTTTAGCCATACTAAATGTCCTGAGAGACCGAAGAAGAAGCGCTCCCTTCCTATGTATACTGGTAGTCTGTCTGCCGGCATGCTAGTGATATCCTGGGTGGGAGCAGATTCCAGAACGGACTCCATAGTTTTCTGTTGGATCGGTCACAGATGAAAAGCACTTTGTATGCAGAGGGGTTTTCTGTATTGGAGTACGGCCGTTGGATCAGGATGGAGAGCGCTCAACATATCAGTTGTTTGGCTTAAAAGGACACAAATACCTAATTGATGGCAACCCAGCCTTATTTATCTCCCATAGGGGACTGTCCGAGCCATATTACCGTAGCATTGTATTACAGCTGCAAATCACAACCTAAACTCTCACCTAATGACCCAGACTATCGGAAAATGCAAAAATACATTTGCCGCGGTTTGTTGACTTGATCCGATGCAAACTCTGCTCTCTTTTGGGGCTTGAGTTCCCCACCGATCTCCGGAGTGGGTATCCAACAGGTAATTGGATTCTATCCACTTTATATTTGGGGTACAACCACATTGTAGCAAATCTGAAGCATTTGGACATGATTCAGCCTTTGCATTGCAAGGGATGTGATCCGCTGTGAAAATCCACATCCTAAATTGACACGCTGCAAGTTGCAAATCCGCAGCATAGGTCCATTTTCAGTGTGGATTTTTCATGTGGATTAGAGTTCTTAAAACTTCCGTTTCCTGTAATGCGCAAATCCGCTTTGGAAAATTGGCTGTCCTGTGTGAGCGTAAGGGTGTATGACTGAACATGTAGTTTGTAGTGATATATATATACCGAATGTGCTAGGATGAGGTGTTATCTGAGCATGCTCGGCTGCTAACCGAGTGTCTTCAGCATACTCGAATAATATGTTCCGAGTCCCCGCGGCTGTTCAACAGATGCAATAAATGCAGGGATTGCCTAACCAACATGCAGCCGCTGGAACTCTAACATATTTTTCGAGCTCGCCAAAGACACTCGTCCGCTCATCACTAGTGGTTTGCAATTTCTTTTACTCACTTATATTACAACATCATTTTCCAAAGTGCTTTACAGACCTGATATTGGGGCTCACAATATTGGGGCTCACAATATAAATTTGCTGTTACTATGTCTTCTGATGTATGGAACAATGTGGCATAGAGTTTCCATGTTTTGCCCATAGATCATTGAATAAAAACTTCCTTTCTTTAGGAGCTCAACTATATAGGAAAGCCAATAAAAAATAAATTCCATCTCCGTGGATGACTAAGGAACCCTCTTAAGTCATAGGCCAATAGGGGACTTTGTGCACTTTCAGGGTATGTCCTGTGAGCATGCGCCCCATAAATAAACTACCCACAGGGCACAGTGTGAACAGAGGTTTATGTCCAGACCGGGTTCAGTAAAATCCTATCTTTGGATTGATGCTCTGGAGCGTAAGGCCGACCAGTAATGATCATTGGTGCTGTATACCCCGGGTGAGCAGGTGGAGATCTGCACCATAAATGATTCCTAAACTGTCCTAGAACAGAATGCGACACTGATAAAGCGTTGGGCTGTTTTTTCTCTATACAGCCGTCGTGTCCTCCGGTGTTGGTTACACAACGTGCCGTACGGCACATGCGCCCCGCGAGATCCGTGTCAGCACTTTGTACATAGTTTGTGTGTGTTTTGCAGAATAATAGAAAAGGATCTCTGCTAAGTAGAAGGACTAAAGTATAATTCTGCCTTCAGGATTATTCATGTGTCAGAACGTAGCCAGAATATTACGCACACCCTAGGTGTGGGCTGCTGTTGAACCCTAAGGGCGAGTGATTTTGACTTGACACACCCCACCTTTAATATCCTTTATTTAGTAACCTAACCTATAGCTGAAGCAAGTATTTTTCTTGCCTGTAGCCATTCCTTGCTGCTGTGTGTTGTTCCTTTCTTGCTCTGTCATTTATTATGATTGTTCTGCAGTACTGAACTTTATTTCACCGGAGAGCCCCTTTATTACCTATCTGCAGGCTGATCACTGGGGGTCTGACCGCCGGCATCTGCATTGATCGACAGAACAGGGAGTTTTTGTCCTTGTTACTGGAGTCAGACTGCCACTCCATTCATTCTCTATGGGGCTACCGGAAACGCCAAAGCTTAGCTCTCAGCAGCTCCATAGGGAATGAATGGAGCGGCGGTGGGGCATGCCTTGTTCTGAAGTTCCCACCCATCAGACCCACCGATCAATAAGGTATCACCCATCCTGTGGATGGATAGCTTGTTTTCTCTGCACAGTCCTTTTAAGATATGGGGTGCCCTTACTAAGGGACCATAATCATGCAGTGTTCTTTTTTTTTTTTTTTTTTTTTTTTTTTTTTTTTTTTTTTTAATTTTCTGTCCCTTTAATAGGGTTTCTCCCTTACCCTGCCAAGAAACCTTCACATTTTAAAGCTGTCCTTGAAGACAAATGGGAGGAAATATGTGGCTGGGAACCACCAAAAAAAGTTGACCCCACAATAATTTGACAAGTCGCCCTTAAACAAGACATTTGAAAAAGATGCCTGGAAAAAAAGCTGTAGAGGAGCCCAGTGAGCCGCCATTCCTTACCCATTGTCAATGGCTAGGGATATAGACACTAGAGATAAGCAATTCATGTTGCCCTGGTCTGGCACCCAATGCAGTCCGTTTTGGCAGCTGGTCTTCATGATGCTTCACGCGTGGTAATGACTTGGATCACACTGTATAGTGAGGCCTATTAAGTGACGCACAGGGTTGTGGGCCGAGCACACCTAACTGTAGACCGGCTGACACGGAGAATTGGACTGTGGACGCCCGACAAGGCCGCATGAATAGAAGTGCTCATCTGTAATAACCACTATTCCACCCAACCCCCTGCTCTGCCATGTGGTCATAAGCCATTGCCTACAGTGGCATCTTACTCTGTGGAATGAAAGGATTGGGCATGTTGAATTTCTGCATGCCCCATCCTTCCTGTGACCTCACCTGTCAGAAGGTAAATGATTCAAGCCTTCCTGTTTTAGCCATATATAGCTCTAGTATATAAGGGAGACATAAATCATCTCGCATACGAAGATGGCGCATTATGACAGGCAAAACATTTACCAAAATGGTAAAAGTGGCCACTGCGGTCTACTATTAATGTTTTGGAACGTCCATCTGGAACCGTGACCTACCTTTTTTATGATTGTCAATATGTCTTTATAACCAATGGCGCTTCATTATTCTGTTCCCAGACGTACAGTTAAAGGGTTAGTGCCTGGTCACTTACTGTTTTTCAAACAGTATATTTGCTAGAAATCTCCGGCGCCCTCCCCATTGTGTCCTGCCCCGAGGAGGCTTTGATATCCGCGAGTCGCTGAATCCCCAACCGTCACCGATGGACAGCCGTAACTATATACATGGCAAGATGAGATGGGCAATCAGTCACTGAGAGCCGGCAAGTCATGAGTACAAGGACTTGGCTTATTCTTTTAGCATGTAATTGGCGTCACAACCCCTGCTTTTCCCCAGGCTATTTGCCTGCTTTTAGCCAAATTGATATCAGAACATACTCATTTGGAGTACAGATGATGGCAGTGAAAGTGTCAGCTCAGCGCCTGTGTCTCACTAACTCTTCGGAAAAGCTTCTGCAGGAGACTGTTCTGATGAGCAAAACACTAATAGGAGGAGACTGACACCTTCACTGCCATCATCTGTACTCCAAATCAGTATGTTCTGATATCAATGCATCTAAACAAGGGCCATAGACTGGGAAAGCCATTTTTTTTTCTTCCCCCAATTAAAGTAATTTTCAAAGTTACCTAAATTTCCATGTTGGACAAAATCTATTATTAAAAATGTGTGTATATACATGCTGCGATACATACATGCATGCATACCTGCAATGCTTAATTTCCCCTGTGGTGGTGCTACAGGCAAATGAAACACATTTTGCCTTGATTTTCCCATAAATTACCGCTCTAACTGCAGGTGGTTACTTTATGACTCCTTATCAAGTAGACCCTTCTAACAATATGGCATTGTCTAAAAAAAAAAAAACGGAGGACGCACTTTAAAATCACCGTTCTATAGATTTTTATATTCCCTGATTTCCTGTCTGGTTAGTAAGTGTGTTAATTTTTTTTTTTTATTCCAGCCTGTTCTTAATGACTTGCTTCTCTTTGTGTTTGCTGCTAGGTGTTGCTGGAATGCTACTTAAAGAAGGACTTGGTGTATCAGAAGGCAACCCCAACTTTCCACCACTGGTCTGTTGACGACAGAAGGTTTGGTCTCACCTTTCAGAGTCCCGCTGATGCACGAGCCTTTGACAGAGGAGTACGGAAGGCAATTGAAGACCTCACAGAAGGTAAATGTAACTTAAGACCTTGCATTCCTGCTATTCTTTGCCTTGGGGTGTGGAGCTCGCAGGAGCCGTCACATTCCGCAGTTCCTTTTTTTTTTAATGCTGGTGATCCCATAAGAACCCTTTTTTTTTTTTTTTTTTTTTTTTTTTTTTTTTTTTCAATTTGTCCCAAGTTGTCCACATGTATTTATGACAAAGGGGTTGCTTAAACACAAATCCCTCAAAATTGGAGGTCAACCAGGGCCAATTCATCTTTTCTGGTGCCAGCGCTGAAGAGTAGCACAATTTTTCTGGAAGTATACCTCCTTTATGGAAGTACGCAAGCTCGTTTGTTTACACAGGCAGATTTCCTGCCCGAGCAAGCGCCATTCAATGTTGTCACGTCAATCAGCGCTCATGGTTTACTGATTACCATGATCATTCTTTCCCCCATATCATTTTTAGCCATCCCTTGTTTATGGATATGATACCACTAATGTAAGTTCCCTGCCCATAGTAATATACTCACCAGCCACCGTCCTCTGCTCTTCCTGATGAGAGGTGTACGTCGATATCTGTGGAGAGGGGAGAAAGAATGTACACTCTCTGAGAGGGCAGAGAAAACCAGCTATAAATGAGGAAGAAAGGGCAGGAAGAGGAAATAAGCGCAGGATAGAAGCTGAGCCGATAGATGAGCCAATGAAGACTGCAGTCTCCTGGATACATACTGACCTCATTTCCAGCCCATAAACGGTTTATCAAGTGGAATAGCACATCTCCCTACACTAGTTAGTGGCTGCTGCCAGATAACACACACCGACTTCTATTGAAGAGCTTGACTTCTATGTGAAATCAATAAGTTTACGCCTATTTTTTATTTATTTTTTTATCTATTTACCATTAGGCCTAATAAGTCCATAACGCAATGTTATGGCTACTGAGTTTGCACAGAAGTCTGGTGTCTCCACTTTTATTTAGGTGGCTAGAGGAATGCTGCATGATGCACCATAGAGAATGCTGTGTGTGGAAATTTCCATAAGGAAAAAGTCAGCCTGTAAATGTTCATTACAGTAAGGGATTTGCTACCCGACCCGGTTCAGCGTTTACGTCAAACATTTCAGGAAACTTTATACATTAGACTTTTCCCAGTGAAGCCTTTAAAGTGGTTTTCCAGGTTCCGTGCACTCACTCTAGGTAACTGCAGACTTGTGAGTCCTTACAGTGTGCCCACTGCACGCTGTTTGCATATATGCGGTCACATGCCGACTAGATGTGCCCGGCCTCGCTCAGGTCACTTATATTTACTGAGGTCTCGCATGTCTAGTCGGAATGCTCTTATTCTGGTGCGGCCCCCACAGATACGTTTTTAACTAGTTAACTGTCAGTTTTCTGCACTAAAAATAGAAACCCCTTTAGTATATTTGATAATTTGTACGCCTTCTTTTACATGGAGATAGGTTTTTCTTACTATAGCTGCACCTCTGTCCCATGATAGGAGCATTTGCATTCCAATCATTGCAACAAGGCTGATTAGTACGTTTATAAATACTCAGATTTGTCCTTTTTTTCAAAACATATTTATTCTCTTTTACTGTTTAGAAGAGCCCAAGGTCTTGTGCCTATGAATTCATTTCCTTCCTATTAACTGTCCTGTGTATCGAGCTTAGTGTTACTTCACATTTGGACTTTTAGTCTTCTTTTTCCATTGCATTCAGTACTATTCTGTGGATACTTCATACGATCACAATCAGTGTTCCAGACCAAACTGTTGTGTGCGTTTCTATACCTGCTGTAGATGCAGATCACCGTTAAAAAGCGGTGCTGAGGAATAAGACTGCCACCGTTAAAATGCGTATTGGCTGTTGTTAAGGGGTTAATTCCTCATCTACTCAGATCATACTGTATTGTACTGTGTGCGTTTACCCCCATATTACAGTATTAATATTAGTTAAGTTGCAACTAATGACAGCGTAGGCAGCCGGCAAAAATCCCGACTTGCTGGATTTCAACTCTACCACATTGGCCAACGTTAGCACCGTTGGTAAAGATGCAACGATTATAATGTTACTCCGTTAAAGTCGCCATGTACATAGATTAAAAAGTAAGGCTATGTGCAGACGTTGCGGAATTGCCATGGAAATTTCCG
>VIAB01007137.1:0-14134 GCA_009801035.1 Oophaga pumilio | reverse complement strand
GTGGCCAGTGTGAACGTGCGCTTACACGCTGCATGCACACCAGTATATATCCCAGTTCATACCTTTGGGGTCATTACTACTTTTTATAAGCAGCTCCCAATCCCAGCTCTGTTTTTGGCATCATGGAAATAATAGAAGGTCAATGATCTGATGGTAATTCCAGAGTCGGGGAGTTTCCAGCAGGTTGCATTCTGTATTAGACCTCTGAAATATAGAAGTGAATAGCTCAAGTCCATGTTAACTTCTGACTGCCTGCACTAGTCAAATCAAGTCTGCATCCATCGTCCTCTCTTGTGAGCACGTTGTTTCTTTCCTGGCTGCAGGGTTTTCCCTGCATCCTTCCTGTCTGTGTCATCCACGTCCTGTCTCCCGCACCTGTCATGTGTCCTGTCCGCGGGGCTTGTTGTCTTCTTTTGGACATTATGTTTTTGCATAGATACATTTATTATTTTAATTTTTTTTTTTTACCATTTCCCACTAAGTTGTTTTTAATACCTTTCATCCTCTATTTCCTTCTTCTTTCATTAGGCCATATGCCCCTACTACTCACTCTTGCATGCTTTTATCTCACTAAAAGGGCCTAGCAGCTGTCTTTCGTAGGTGTATTTGGCTGAGGTTACCTCTGTCTGTAGGATCTCTGTGGGCTGACTGTGTTTCATGCGAACATGTTTTCCATGAAATGCAGAGGTGGAGTGTCATATGCTTTAATTGGTGTCTTTAACTCCTTGTGCTCCATGTAATGCCATGCCATGAATGTGATAGTTCGTAGAACTCAAAAATGTAAGTGATATTGAATTTTATCAGCTATAATCTATTCATCTCACATGTATTTTATAGTGAAAAGATATCACGTAGCGGCGCAGAATGGTAGCCGCAATCAGGTCTGTACAGTTGGTATTATTTGGCACCTAATAGTCATCCAATGGGACACACATAACTGTGTAACTATGTATTTCTTATACATAATACTGCACGAACCTCTATATATCTTTTTACCATGATACAGGGATCCCAAAATATATGGTATGAATTTCTACAGATCCATGAGCAAGGGACAAAGGACATGGGTACAGCCAAGCTCGGACTGGCTCACAGGAGAACAGGAGAATCCTCCGGTAGGCCACTGTGAAGAAGTGCTAATGAGCAGTGCGATTACACTTGATTCACAATTTACAGAAAAAGGTATAATCTAATCATTAATTAAACAAGCTAGCCAAGTTAATATTACATAGAAGCAAAGGTAAATTTATGTACTAGTGTCAGGTAATTTTTGCATGTAACTGAACAGTGGACCCCAAGAATCAATGTTACTGGTGGGCCTTTGCCAACTGAGTCCAGCACAGGGTACAGCTCCTACATGGGCACACTCCAAGGAAGTTTACCCAGTATTCTATATTACGTACAGATATTAATGAAAGCAGCCCTGAAGATATGTATTTACATTGATCATTTTCACCGGTGATGCTATTTTTCTATATTAGAAACACACACTAGGACCATTGTGAATGCATTATTCCGCTTATTGTGAGAAAACTCATTTGAAGAAAGGTAAATATACTTCTTGTTATAGAGGTTCTCTGAGAATGAAATAAAATTACATCCCCGATATAATTCCAACTACAGCCCATCCTAGTCACGCGTCAGGATGAGCTGCAGACTGAAGACATACAGCTCCCGTGACCTGTGTCTCAACTGACAAGAGCTGGATCATATATCTGCAAAATAGAAACCCCATAATTCGGTACAGGAAAAAAATAATTTAAAATCTGCAAAGAGAAAATTAAAAAAAAACAAATTAGGGAAAAAATGTAATGTTTCAGCCTTTGGTAAATTAGTAAAATTTATCTAGATGATGCTGGGTTCACATCTAGTGGCCTTATCCCTCACAGAAAATACTTTGTGGCACAAATACTCATTGTACTGTGAATTATAACAGATTTGCAATGCAGATTTTGGTGAAAATGTTTAAAAATGTGTTTTACATGGAAAAACTGCAAAGTCTAAAACCACATGTGCAAACAGCAAGACTGTTACTGCTATTTGTGCCCAACAGTGTTCTTCGTTAGTAGCAAAAACTTATATTGAAAACCAGTGTAGTTGCTATCTTTTTATTTTACAGAGGTTGATCAATGAGCCCTAAAAAACATTTTTTTATATCTTTTCAAGTAAAGGCACATTGTACTATCTATCAGTTGTGATTTCTGCACCCTGTGTTATAGCCATAGCATATACTCTCGTCTAAGGGCGCGTGAGGCCGGCACATGGCGGTGATAACCATCTTTACAGCTGGTACCTGCCACCTCATCAGACAGCACCTGGAGTAGCCAGAAGATAAATATCCCTCCTACACCAGGAAGGAAATCTCTCATATTTGCAGCTACACCTGGCACTATAAATATACTTTTTCAGATTATATTATATCTAAAGCCATTTTCCATTATTTCATTGTTGATGCTTGTTCCAGAATGGTTTACTTTTATATTCTTTCCCCGGTTTTCCTTCTTACTTTTTCCTTTCTTTTGGGATCTTTTGTTTAAATGTCCATGTGGTCAGATGTCACTGACTCGTCATATCTGTTTCTGATTGTGTTTTCAGATAAATGACCAATTGTTTAGATCAGGTTTATATATTAATTTTATTTTAATATTTTTTTTTATATTTTCCATATCATTATATAAAAAAAATCTTGCCATTTTCACACTTCTCACATTAGGTCTAATACTAGATTCATATTTCCTATTGTTTGTTCGGATGACTTTTCAGTAGTCTCATTATCATTACAGACAGGATTGCAATGAAGAGCAACACTGCTATATAACATCCAAAATAAAGGATGATGATAGAGTAATGATGTGGCCTCCACAGAGCCCTGATCTCAACATCATCAGATCTCGGGGATTATCTGAAGAGACAGAAGGATTTGCACAAGCAACATCCTCAGAAGATCTGTGGTTGATTCTCCAAGATGTTTGGAACAACCTCCCTGGCAAAAACTGTGCAAGTACAAGTGTACCGAGAAGACTTGATGCTTTGATGCTGTTTTTATGGCAAAGCGTGGTCACACCAAATATTGATTTTATTTAAGATTTCTATATTGTTCATTCATTTTGCATTTTGTTAATTGGCAAAAATAAACTATTAACACTTCTGTTTTTGAAATTATTCTTACTTTGGAGCATTGTTATCCCAGACCCGTATAAAAGATTTGCACAATACTGTATATAATGGATGACAATTTGGTATATTTTTCAATATGTTTATTAATTGCTTATTTATTAGTTAATAGTGTATGATACACAAGTGTGGCCATAAATTGATGACCACCTGATATATAGCTGCAACATTGTATGGGTGATTAAACAGGTCACTTTTCAGTTGAGAGAGCTGCCTCTGGCTTCTCTTTTTAATTATATGTGAAAATCCCAAGAATCAAATCTCCTACACCTTTGAAATATCCATTTTTGTCTTCCAGTAATGTTTGCTTTATAACATCTAATCCACTGTTCACCATTGGTGATGGTCACAGCACACCTCCTCCCCCTCCCTGCACAATCTCGTTGGCCCTAATCAGAGCTCATTGAATATTACAATACAACTAAGTAGCGTCTGGGTCAGTCTATTGCATTTATGTTCATGTGGCTTTCCTGAAAGAACAAGAAGTATGAGTCTGATATTAGGCCTGGTGGCCAGGGTGAAAATTGCTAGAAAAAAATAATACAAAATAAATGCATTTAACAAAAAAAAACTGATTTCAACAATAAGTCATTTACTGATGACTCTCAAGATAAATTGGTGCAAGAGGTATCTAGCAGCAAATACATTTATGTCTTCTAATAGATTGTTGCCGGAATCTGGAGTGATAATTGCTGTGTTATAATGAAGTTATTATGTATTGTCGGTTGAAATTGCAGCCATTTGTCTACTTGAGTCCACCATTTCTCAGGTTTATTTGTGCAAAAAGTCCACCTCTTTCTGAGAGGTGTAATAATCTGCAGTTAACCATGGAGATATCGATGGTTTGGAAACATTTATTCTGCCATAAATGCAACGTTTCGACCAGGCATAGGTCTTTTTCAAGCATGCTCGAAAAAGACCTATGCTCAGGGTTGGACTGGCCCACCAGAGAACCGGAGAATCCTCAGGTGGGCCCTGGCTTCTCCTTCAGTAGAGTTCATAGTGCAAATCTTCAATGGGAGAGAAAGGTGGGCCCTCAGAATCAAATCCTCCGTTGGGCCCAATTTTCTTCAGTCTGACACTGCCTATGCTTGGTCGAAACGTCACGTCTATGGCAGAATGAATGGAACCTTGATGGGGTTTTTTTCACCTGAATTGGACGCTGTCTCTTTCTTCCACACTCTGATCAAAATACTCGGTCCATTTTTCTTGACCGTGAGAAAAGCTGACATTGTAATGAGCTGTTACTCGTTGTTTTTCATTGCCTAGAAACCTCAGTGTGAATGTGCACCGAGGTCATGATCAGTTTGCGCCACTGTAATAAGTTTGATGCTGTTTATTTCTATCTAATAAAGTTTTAAGCTGCTCAGAAAATGTTAAAAACAGCTTGTAAATGTCTACAGAGGTAAATAATACTGCTAATCTCCAGCCTATAATTTGTAGGACGGTACAGTCCCGATACCCTACAATTCTACTAAATAATAGTGATTGTGCCTTGGGTTCTGTGAAAGGAACGACAAGAACAATTAACCTCTCAGGTGACAGAGCCATCAGCTTGTGGCCCTCCCTAGAAGATGGGGGAGCAGTGATCAAATTCCAGCCCTCTCACATAATGACATCTGCATCTCTTGGACAGAACAGACGCATCTGGATCTGTCGTGCGCAGCATCTTCTCGCTTTAAGACGAAACAATAATTTCAATGTGTTTTGCCAGACGTGTCAGGACAGCGCAATGAAACAGCTCGGGGAGTTCTTACTCCCTTTTCAGATGTTTGCAGGAACATGCATAGAGAACACCCTCCAGACGAAACTTTCCTACTTTTAATTGTTTTATCAGATGTTTTGCAGCAAGGGGGCCAAGTATAAGACCATCAGGGGCCCAAAAAAAAAAACAACTTCCTGGAACCGGAAAATGAAAGTATTGATATTGATTGCATCATTGAAACTAAATTTTCTTTATTACATCTGGTTTTCAAAAAGTCATCAAAATCACCCATCAGTTCTCCTGACAGATCTGTGTAAGTAGATACTTATTTTCCCCTGTGAAATAAGAACTGTGGAGCATCTTTTCTAAGAAATGTTCCTATGTTGTGCTTCGTGGAAATGTAAGACTGGATTGAAAACTAGGAGTGCACATTCCCCAATATGTCCCTAACATTGTGACATTAACAGGGGTGTGTCCGAATGTGTAGAGACACACTAAGGCCACGTTCACACGGTCAGTATTTTACATCTTCCACACTGAGAGGTGAGCGGGTCCGGTCACATCATATCTGTAGATTTCTGCGACAGGTATAACAAACCTCGTCTACTTATTAGAATAGGACAGGTGCTTGTGTGCGCGAGCGGCAGGTATCATTCTGTCGACATGACATCACCGGTCCTGCTCGCCTCCCGACGTATAAGTGACTGGAGCATGATTACTCCTTTAACTGAACCTGTGCAGCAATACCCGACTTGTACTATGCACAAAGGGGGCAGTGTTTCTTTAAAAAGAAAAGTGGACCCTTTAATCTCAGAAAATCCCTGTAATGCAGATGATCAGAATCTGTTCTTTATGAGAAGCATAAAGGGGTATTCTCATGTTTGAAAGTTATCCTTAATGATCACTGGGGGTCCAACTGCCAATCCTGAGAACTGAGGATCTGAAGAGTCCCATGTAAAGGAAGTGGTGGTCAATCATGCACCATTCATTCTTGTGGGAGTGCCGAAGACCAGCCGAGAGCAGCGCTCGGTCATCTCCGGTGATCCCATAGAGAATGAACTGAGCGGCAGAGCAGATGATTGACCACCACTCCATTCACAAGGGGAGAAGAGCCTCAGTTCTCAGGATCGGTGGGGATAATAGGAGTCGGACCCCCCCCAGTGATCATGAAATTATCCCTTATCTCATGGATACGGGATGACTTTGCTGGAATACCATGCGCATCGTATGGAGAAAGATGGCGCTGTCTCCAAATAAAAAGGAGGAAAAGTGGGCCCCTTCTGTCCTCTCAGACTCGCCCAGTAATTCCAAGTCCATGATCTGAATCTAATTCTGCTGAAGCCAATTTTAAAGTTGTTAATCCCATCAGAAGAACTTGCAATTTTTAGTCCTGAAACGAGCCCGATTTAACCTCGAATTTCGGGAGTCCTTCCCACAATGCACGTTGTCCTTGACATTGTTGTGTATTCTTAGCCCCGTTTTGCCTTAAGAAGTAACAGCTCCAGCGTGACCGCCAAAATAGCTTAGCATCGAATGCCACCGGCAACCAGAGACCGTCTAGCTCTGCTGCCCTAGACACTTTTATATCAGCCACGAACGCATCCAAGAAATAGAAGGTTAAATAGATGCTACAGTACACTGTTGTGCGGCTCATCTGGGAATAGCCGGACATCCAAAATGCTGGAGTGAAATGGATACTCGGCAGCTGCAGTTTACTTAATAAGCAGTTACTGTAGCTAGCAGAATTCGGGGATGTTTCCCAGATCAGCCGAACAATGGCCGCCTCTGTTGTTTAACATGACCAGAGCTCCTCACATCTTGGTGAGCATGGAATCAGAGGGAGCAAGCTTTCATCTGTCCTTCTGCTGCAGGACTATATGATTTGTGGATAGCCCATCACAAAAAAAACCCAACCCTCCAGGGAGGAGAGGGGACTGAAGTTAGAGGGAGGAAGGAAATACTTTTGAAGGATAAACAGGACCTCAGGAAAGAACTGCAGATGGGCAAGGATCGGTAAATCCACACTCATGGGACCCTGGATTCCCTATAAATAGGACTTTTGCTAATTGTGGCACCACTTACTGAGCCTTAAAACAGCATTAGGACAAGGCCTGAACACCGCGCCGTACTTAACCTCTAATAACCCGCTTGTTTGGGTTGTGGAATAAACACTGGACTGGTGCAATGTCCTGTCTGATCACTGATTTCCGCTGGACAACACCGGATACTACACATAACCATCGAACAAAATGTTATTCCTTCACCGTTTTGTAGAATTTTATTTTTTATTATTTTATATTTTTCTTTAGACACTTTCTTAGTTTAGTTTTTTTTTTTCATTTCTTGAAGTATTTTAAAGTTTCCCAGTGGATAATGTAAAGAAGAAAGTGTCCCTTTTTTTCACCATCGCTCATAATGGGGTGTATGTACTTCTGCTTCCATTTTTTAATTCTGAGACAAATTGTTTCCAAGGCACCAGACAGTTAATTTCATCCTTTTATTTATCCAAAATGGATCATCCATCAATGTTTCGTCCAGCAAGCCGCCTTTTTCAAGCATAAGCAAAAATGTAGATAATACTAATCATTTTTCTTGAAAAACTTGCTGGCCAAAATATTGTCTGGATGATGCATTTTGGATAAATAAAAAGAATGAAATTATCTATCTGGTGCTTAGGAAACAATTTGTCTCCGGATTTGGTGAGAAGTTGCCCCAAGGAAGCACGAAGCGTCCATTTTTTTTATTCTATTGTTTATTTATTTGCTTATGTACTATGCATTTTTCTCCTAAAATTTACAAAGAAAAAAGTAACAAACCCTTTAAAACATTTTTTTTAAAAATATACGGTACATTTATTCTCTATTGTGTCCCATTAACAAAAAGAATGCAAAGGTACTGAAACGAAGTCTATCTGCTCTGATTATTATGTTTTTGCTGACATTTTTCAAGCATTTTCCCATTTTTTTTATGCATTTTTGGTGCAGGATTGATGCATTGTATTTTAATTCCTGTTTAGATTTTTACATGCCTTTTTTATAGACTCTCCACAAATATAGGGAAAAAAGCTCATCAAAAAACAAAGTTCAAGACTATGTGCACACAGTGTTTTTTTCAGCCTGATTCTGTCCATAATATACCTGAAATGCGCCTTATAAAATGAACGTACTGCACACCGTAGTTTCGGCACAAAAAAATATTGCTCTAGAAGAGAATTTAGCTTTAGGGTGTACTTTTTTTTTACTGCTATCCTTTTAATTATGTATAGACCCGCCAAATTACACCCCATTGTTACACATCTGGCCAATAGTGGTCTATGGGGAAGTTACAGAATACATCGGGAAATTTACAACACGTTTTCACTGTAAGGTAAGAATAGTCAAAGAAATCTGGAAACAAATTCTTTTTATTACAAAACATTGTGTAAAATGAAAACTGCCAAGTCAGACTGTATGGTGGTAATCAGACATTTTAGGGCTGGTTATAAGATGTCACACACCAGGGGAGCATGTGATGGTGAATTTAGCAATTGGTATTTAACACTTAAAGGAATATTTAGGACAGAAGGAGCTGAGCAAAAAATAGCGGCCCATCCCTGTTCTCTCTTTTGTGGTTAGTTGTCCTTAGTCATAGCAAGTCCCTAACATTGATTTGTGATAATATAATGTTATATAACTAGATCACTGGATGAATGATTGCCAACAACCCGTGAACTCAGCAAAATCAGCAGGAATGTGCTGAAAAGTTCATCCTGACAAAAACTGGAGTATGTCATCATCCTTCAAGTATTTCTCCGATATTTGAGAAGTTGTAAAAATGTTATACTACAGATAAATGACAATAATTGGTAATGTACAAGACTAACTATAGTTTCAATCCAAGGTATTTCTGTTTACGTGTGCCACATCTATACGGTCTGTTTGTATCGGGCAGAAGCCACTGTCCAACCACAGTCCTAAATTTATACAACTCATATAACTGAAACTGTGTATAAATGCATTTCCAATGTGGTGCCCAACATTAACATTTTCAGGATTGTGACTATAGACTGGGATGTATTCATTTATGCACGCATATCCATCCTTTCCAACTCTTCCGAAACATATGCGAGGCTCCTGGAAGGTTTCCTAAATCTCCTAGGTGTTCCTGAACTCTCCAGGAAATCAGCAATTCCGGTAAGTATCTTGTGGATTCTTCAAAGTTTTATGGCTTTCTCTCACTATCTCTATGAGTAAGCTGTGAGTTTTGAAGTCCTCTCATTATTCAAAGTCACCACAAAATGGCTGTCATGTAGTAACAAGTAACTGTGGCCCCCTCCCATTATCCCTCGAACTAGGGGCACCTTAGGCTATCCAAGTTCCCTGTATTACCCCAGATGGTGGAGATAGCGGGGTCTTGTACCTTGCTATGCTCCTATCTTAACCCTTATCTGTTCCCTCCCTCACCCAGGGTGGTGTACGGCCAAAGTGCATTAGAAAACACTAACCAAACAGACAGGGGTAACCAGACAAGAATAAAAAAAATACACTCATACAAATACACTCAGAAAACAACAGAGTCAGAAACAGGGTAAGAATAGGAGGCACAAACCAAATGGGAGAGGATAAGGATAAACACGCAAACTAACACCACGCTCTAAAACTCCTGAAAAACTTTCCAACCACCTATTTCTAATACTGAACTTCTCCTTCAACTCCAAACCAGGAAGCGGAAAAACTATCACAGGCAACTCCCAAGTGCCAATGGTGAGCATAGATATGCCAGAAAGGAGTGGCCAACACAGAACAGCTGAGACAATCCGAGATGGAGAGTTGCAGGAGATCAACAGAACTGATTAAACCTTGCAATGAAGAGCAAGGAAAACCTGCACTGTTTAATAGGATGGTGAAGCAGTTCTAATCAGTGCAGGAGTTCAGGCAACCAGATGCTGCCATCTTCTGGCCCCTCTCTGTCGTGTTATCCCAGTGACAGTACCCCCCTAAGAGGGAACTCTGGAACCTCAGAATCAGGTTTAACCGGATGTGAAGTGTGAAAAGACCGGACCAACCTGATCGCATTAACAGGTTCTCTCCTCAGGACCGTAACCCTTCCAGTGTACTGAATATTAAAGAGACCGGCGTACAAAACAATGATCGATAATCTTCAATATCTGGAATTCCAGATTCCCATCTGCAATGACTGGAGAAGGTGGTGGTGGAGATGGTTCAGAGGAAACAATATTTTTTCTGATCGGTGATCGGTGAAACACATTATGAATCTGGAAAGTGGGTGGCAAAGCAAGGCAAAATGCAACTGGATTAACAATGGCAACTATTTAATAGGGGCCGATGAACCTTCAACTTAATGTGTTTCAAGGACAACCACACCAAATCACCAAAACAGAGGTCCGGACCCACCAAGCGTTTCTGATCAGCCATACTATTATATTTGGGTCAACTTCCCACACTGATGTAATAGATGAAGAAAACCGTTCCAACTCAGGTACTCCTGAAGAATGTTTCCCATTGAAGGAGCAGAATTGAGGATTAAAACCGCCTGCCCTGAAGAACAGGGACTTGTCAGTAGATTCATGACAACAGTTAGTCATAGTGAACTCAGCTAGAGGTAAACAAGAAACCCTATCTTCCAGATTCTCAGACACAAAGCACCTAAGATATGTCTTAAGATTCTGGTTCAATCGTTTAGTTTGCCCATCAGACTGTGGATGAAAGGCGGATGAAAATGAGTGATAAATCCTTAAGCGAGCACAAAATGCTTTCTAAAATTTAGAAATAAATTGAATCGCCTAGCCCAAAACAATATCAGATGGAATTCCATGTAATTTCACAATTTCTTTAATAAAAATTTGCGCCAAAGTTTTGGCATTTGGTAATGCAGATAGGGCAATGAAATGAGCCATCTTGCTGAATCTTTCCACCATCACCATTATTACAGCGTTACCTGCTGACACGGGTAGATCAGTGATGAAATCTACAGACTAATGAGTCCCTGGTCAACAGGGAATTGCCAAATGTTTAAGATCTCTGGATGGACGAGTATGTGGGGTCTTAGAACGCTCACAAGTACTGCAAGCAGCTACATAATCCCGAACATCCAGGTGCACCCTATACCACCAAAAACAATGAGTAAGAACTTCTGTGGTGGCTTTACTACCAGGATGTCCAGTCAGGAGTCAGACCGAATCATGATGTTCACTCAAAATTTTAAAATGGAGGTTCACAGGGACAAACCGTTTACCTGAAAGACAGGTAGCAGGGGCATCCGCCCTGAGCCTCTGCGACCTCCTTCTCCAGATCAGAACATATAGTAGCAATAACTACCCCTTTCTGTAATATAGGAAGTGACTCGCAATTACTTCCTCCCCCGGAAAACAAAGAGATAAAGCATTTGTCTTAATGTTCTTATCCCCCAGCCTATAATTCACAAAAAAGTTGAATCTGTTAAAAAACAATGACCATCTTTCCTGTCTAGGTGTCAAATGTTTGGTGGATTCCAAATACAAAAGATTTTTATGACTGGTGAATACCATGACCGTATGAACTGCCCCCTAATAGTTGACTATTACCAATGTCACAGTTTCTCTCGGCGGACGACAGTTTCTTGGAGAAGTATGCACATGGACGCCATTTATTTAGAGATGAACCATGAGACAATACAGCTCCAACCCCCACTTCTGATGTGTTAACCTCTACAGTGAATGTCTGAGTGACGTCAGGCTGTGTAAGAATGGGCGCAGAAGAAAAACATCTCTTTAAAGTAGCAAATGCCTCACTGGCCGGACAGGACCATTTCGAAATGTCCGTCCCTTTCCTGGTCATATCTATCAGTGGATTGGCCACTACCGAAAAGTTCTTGATGAACTTATTGTAATAACTGGCAAACCCTAAAAACCTTTGTAAACCTTTTAAGATTTCGGGATGATTCCAATCCAGTACCGCCTGGACTTTAACCAGATCCAAGCGAAATTAGCCTTTTTACTAACAGAGGGCCTGATTCCTTGTTGTATATGCATCTTATTTTTCTGCTTTTTGGTGCTTTTAATCTATTTTTGATTTGCACCAAATTCTTCCTTTAATATGTGTCTAAGTGATTTAATACGGGTTTGCCTGGGTTTGAAGCAAGGTGTAATGTGTTCAGATTCGTTTGCGCATTGCACATGTGCAAGACTTTACACTTGACTTTATACTGTCTAAATGTCCCCTTCCAACACAGTAGTACATGTTCTTTTAAAGAAGCCTTTCCGTAAATATTTTTATTTCACTAAATTTGTGTGTAATTAATATAATCATAATACAAAAGTGGGATAAAAAATTATGGGAGGGATATATTATTATTTTTAGAAATACAAGGAGAGAACCACAAATTAAATCCCTCTCTAATAAGTCATAAAACTAAGCCTTTATTATTAATTATTATTATTATTATTATTAAAAGAGCAGGGCGATGCTAGAAATGATTGCCTTAAAAATAAATGATTATGTCCCTAATCTGCTTCTAGTAATTTTTGTATTGAAAGGAACACTGCCTATTTTTCATGAGTGGTGACAACTAGAGTTGAGCGAATATGTTCGGAATCGGTCGCCGATCCTGAATTTTCCATGTTCATGCCAAATTTATATTTGACGATCGATTCCGAACATATTCAGTCATTTCTACTCCCATTGACTTCAATGATGTTCGGCTGTGTTCAGCGAATATTGCAAATATAATATTCGCAGCTGATCGTAATCAGAACCAAATTTTTCAAAATTCGCTCAACTCTAGTGACAACCCAGATTGTCATCATTATCTAACAGAACAGGACGTATAATTAACTCATACGTCCCCCAACATGTTTCACCACAGATGCGGCGTCCTCAAGGAATGGGACAATAAAATTAATTCATATTGTTGTCTCATCCCCTGATGATGCCTCATCTGCGGTGAAACGTGTTGGGGAATGTATGTGCTCTTTGTAATTCATATATTATAATATACTCACCTACTGCTGTCGCCTCTGGCATCCAGTGTTATTCCAGTCCCATTCTGAGTGATGACACCGGTCTTCAGACTCTTCAGGCTTTTCAGACTCTCCGGACCACCCGTTGCTCTATGGGTGACCCGGAAGTGGCTTTTACAATATAAGTATATGGTGTCTCGTTCTCCATAGACTTACATTATGGAGAGTATGAAGAGCGGTGTCATCACCGAAGAGGAGAACAGTGCTGGATAATGGAGAAAACGAAGGTAGGTGAGAATATTAACACACTAACACTACACTATATACATATAAATAGATTTAGAGGGAAAAAAGGTTCATGGGAGGGCTTCTTTAAAACATTTATTATATCAAGTTTTTATTTATTTTGTTTTGCAAATGCAGCTCCACTTCTTTGCGAAAAGCGATATCTGGTACTGCATTTCCGCCCCGCACACCTGAAAGGGGTTAAGCTGCAATATCTAATGACGCGGTCTGTAGAAGAAAAGGTCTTTTTTCCTAATCTTGGCTAATACCTTTTCTTAGAGAACTGGTGGAGGATTCATTCTACAGCACAGAAAGAGGAAACTAAAATCTTGCACCATGTAATAAAGTCATGTGCCAAAAGCACATAATGTCACAAGAAAGGTGGCATTGATTGGTTTTACGAGATTGTTGGATGCTGCCGATGGAAAGTCTGGAAGAAGCTGTCATGACGACTTCTGCTTCCACAAACCACTGTATATCCTTCCGCAGTTCAGTAAACAGGAAACGGCTGTTATGTGCAATATTTTCCCAAACTTTTACGCTCCAAGACTTTTGCTGCATGGAAGCCGAGATCAGAGATGGCGCTCCGCAGCTCACAGGGAGGTCATTGCAGAGTAATGCCAGTGTCAAGTGCCAGCCCCTGAGCTCCTGTACTAGGCATGAAGCAGTGCAGCAGAGGTGCCTGGAGCGTTCCTTGAAGGGAAGTGCAGGCTTGGATTTGTAATGCACAATGAATGAACAATTATCATATACGTTAGGCTCTTCATTAATATTCTCCGCACGTAGATTGCTATATACCAAAACTTTGGCCCTGCTGGTCAGGAAGATGTTTCAGTTGGAGGCTACGTCCCTCAGCTCCAAAAATGTGCATTTGAATGCAGCAAACTGGCCCAACTCACAAGAAACCTTCCAGAAATATTGCTTATGTTTTTATTTTTGTTTTGAGCTGCAATACCAGACACAACCGATAGACTATAGTGGCGCTGTTTTTGAGCATACAGTGGGTACGGAAAGTATTCAGACCCCTTTAAATT
>VIAB01007136.1:51486-66187 GCA_009801035.1 Oophaga pumilio | reverse complement strand
GAGGTCCCTTCCAACTCTACCATTCTATGATTCTATGATAAGAAGAGCATGAGAGGTAAAGTAAATTATAGTTTTTTTAAAAAAAACATCTTGCTTTGATTTTTGTGAAATTTGAGCGCAACTCAACTCCACTTGGATAAATTCACCAAACTCTAATGCTTACTTTTCCACAACCTTCACCTGTTTCTTCTCCATGCTCTCTCTGGCTCCATTTGACATCTACAGCGCAGACTTGGTTTCATTGCATCATAATGTTGCACTGCAACTCATGTCTGTTTTGCTTGACAAATACTTGATCTGCAGTCAGACCAGAGCAGGGTGTCATTACTTTTGTGCTCAACACATACTTGATCTGCAGTGAGACCAGAGCAGGGTGTCAATACATCTCACACAGGAACAGTCCACAACAGTCAGGCTACTCCTATGTGAGATGTATTGATAGCCTGCTCTGATCTCACTGCAAAGTGAGTTCAAGTTGCCTGAGAATAACAGACATAAGCATGATTAGCGACACTCGGTAATAAGGAGAGCTGATAGAAGGGTTTGTAAAATGGCAAATCTAAACTCAGCTGTAATACACTTCCCTCCACACTAACTAATGTAGCAGGTTAGACCTAAAGAAAAGGCTGTGTGTCACACATCTCACACACTCAGAAACCAGCCTGGGATGGGGTGTGTTCTTCTTTCATTGAGTATTGCTGCCTGCTTATGACTGGTTGGCATCATGCATTGAGAAGTAGTACAGTGAAAACTGTCTCACAACACCCACTTAGACTTCCCCATAAAATAATAATAATAAAAAGTTTAACTGTGTTCTATTCCACCTCTTTAATCCAGAATAAGTTCCAAAATTAAGATAAATATCCAAATATACCCGATTCAGACACTCCAGGTGTTTTCGGTCATATTATACACAGGGTTGTACACACCTGATTACCAAGTATAAATTACATGATGACATTGTTCTTTGGGTCTATGTGATAATGGTAATACCGAATTTAGATTTTACTATATTAAAAAAAGAAAAAATGTAGAAAATGCCAGGCTTCATCGGAGCACAAACACCTTCAGTAGGTTGCCAACACAACACCATCAGCATTTCAAGTTCGAGATGTGGGGATGACAGAAGGGATGCCTCAACTTTTATATCAAATTACTTAAATGCTGCTATCATTATTGTCACAGCATCCTATCGGTTAAGCTTTTGCAATATGATCTAAAATGCCTAAAGTTTCATTTCCATGGATAGTGGAATCTACTTCTTCTTGTACTAGCCATGTAACAGATGTGCAAGTACGGATTGATTATATTCTTATAACATGTGTCTTATACCAAGCAATGCACCAGTTTGATCGTTACATGGTCAGGACAGAGATATCTTCCTTGGAAGGACGGTAATAAAAAATTGCCAGTAGAAATCCTGAAAACTGTATGCAATCAAAACGGAAAGTATACTAGACAAATGAACAACTTGTATTTGCACAGTAATTTACTTTTTTATGGTAATTTTTCTTAAAAGATGGTAAAATTTACTTTTCATTTTTAGATTTCATTTATCATTTTATTATTAATTGCAAAAATACACTCCCTAAAGAATAATTTGTATTTGTGTCCATTAGCACACCCTTATGACTTTTCATGCTGCAAGTAGGATAATATTAGCATACTCTTAATACTAGCACATCAATTACAATCTTTTGATACTTGAGCTATAACATATCTGCTAATTTCGAAAGGTGGGTTCATAAAACCCATATAAAGATCTTAATAATAGCCAATATAAAATTTCTCTAAAAATATCTCCAAAATCAACTCCATTTTAGTTTTATTAATTGTAGTATTTCAGTGTCATAATACAAAGTACCTGAAGGTAAAATGTCTGCAGTACAGCTCGCAGATCGACACAACTGCCAGATATATTATGAACTAATGACCCAACGCACATATAAATCAGGAAAAAAACTACATTATAATCTAAGAATGGGATGGAATAATTTAAGTCTAAGTGGCAGCTATAGTTAGACTTGGACGTATACTGTGTAAAGGCAAAAATGTGGACTGTGCAATTTGCAGCTGCATGAAAATGTCCACTGAGTGCTTTGTTGGCTACCTACAGTTGCCTGAGTTCTGGCCAATAATTATCTCAACATCATTTGAAATGATCTATAACTAAATCAAATTGATGACATGTTGAAACACGCCAAATGCTTTGGCACAATCCTTTGAATTTTCTAGACAAGGCGACTCCTGCAGATCTGTTTCTTGATGTGACATAATGTGATGTGACTGCAGTTGCATTTAGCTGCTCAACTTCATAGAAAAAAAGACTGACAATGCAAAGCCTCTGCCCCTACTGAGACAGGCGAGTATGATCCCGTGCCATAAAGCAAGCTGGATGTTCATGCATTAAATATGTTTGTGTCACAGATATTCAAGTAATTGATGTCATGTTATATCAGCTACAGAAGGTGCATCCAGTAGGTTATTGGAAAACAATGACAATTATGCATGTGATAAAATTGCTGTCCTTGGCAAGAATATTTTCCACTGTTCGGATATATTGCTTCTATTCGGCTTATGATATTTTTATTTTATTGCACCTGTTTTATTTTAAACCTAATATGAAAGTTTTGAATGGAATATATTACATTAAAGAAGTTGTCCTCTACTTTAACATTGATGACATATCCTCATGACAGTTCATCAATTTCTGATCCGTGGTGGTGCGACACCTCCACTGATCAGCTGTTGTCACTGACGTTGGCGTTCGGAAGTGATCAGTTCCGAAGCTGCCCCGTCTACTGATAGCAGCGATGGCCGAGTACTACACATTCACCCCCTTTTCATATCAATGGGGTTGGCTGTGCAGTACCCGTCCGTGTCCATTATTAGTAGACGGAGGGGCTCTGTAGTTGAGCACTTTCAGTTGCTGCGGGCACCGAGAATGTACACTTTTTTTTTTTTTTAATGTTTTATTTTCTTTTTCTATTAGACACTTTATGGTGACTTGAACCTGTGATTACTTGATTGTTCATATACTACAATGCATGTTATTTATGTATTACTTTTTGTACTAACATTGCAGAAGTGGGGTCTTCCATAGGTCCCAAGCAGCAAGGACAAGCTACTAGCACCCCACGATTGCTTTATATGGTGGAGCAATGGGTAGAAAAAGTGACCCTTTCCCTATTCCTATCCTCTTACCTTTTTAGCACAAAAATATGGAACTGTATGCCAATGTTGCAGGTTCCTGCTGCAAGTGCTGAGACTTGTCAGACCACTGGCAACCCTGCATCATGATTGCGTGATGTCAAAGGTAGCTATAGTAACAAGGAGGTCTGACATAGACTTCTCTGTGTGCCATATTCTATGCTATACAAATCTCGCTGTAGGCAAGGCCTGATTGGTTGTCAGTCAAAAACTAACAGTGGAGATAACTCACTGTAATACATAAATAATATAGTTCAATATCAATGTGATCAAAGAACCGAAGGTCCAAGTTCCCTCATGGTACCAGTAAGTATTGAAAAAAAAAGTATTTAAAAGATATCTTTAAGTGTAAAAAATAAAAAAAATATTAACCCCTTAACCCCCAAGGGTGGTTTGCACGTTAATGACCGGGCCAATTTTTACAATTCTAACCACTGTCTCTTTATGAGGTTATAACTCTGGAACGCTTCAACGGATCTTCGCGATTCTGAGATTGTTTTCTCGTGACATATTGTACTACATGTTAGTGGTAAAATTTCTTTGATAAAACTTGCGTTTATTTATGAAAAAAAAATGGAAATATGGCAAAAATATTGAAAATGTTGTAATTTTCAAAATTTGAATTTCTATTCCCTTAAAACAGAGAAATATGTCATACAAAATAGTTACTAAATATCATTTCTCACTTGTATACTTTACATCAGCACAATTTTGGAACCAAAATTTTTTTTGTTAGGAAGTTATAAGGGTTAAAAGTTGACCAGCAATTTGTCATTTTTGCAACAAAATGTACAAAACCATTTTTTTTAGGGACCACCTCACATTTGAAGTCACTTTGAGGGGTCTATAAGGCAGAAAATACCCAAAAGTGACACCATTCTAAAAACTGCACCCCTCAAGGTACTCAAAACCACATTCAAAAAGTTTTTTAACCCTTCAGGTGCTTCACATGAGTTGAAGCAACATGGAAGGAAAAAAAGCGCCGTTTGACTTTTTCAAACCAAAATTGGCTGGAATTGAGATTGGACGCCATGTCTCGTTTGGAGAGCCCCTGATGTGCCTAAACAGTAGAAACCCCCCACTAGTTACACCATTTTGGAAACTAGACCCTCTAAGGAACTTATCTAGATTTGTTGTGAGCACTTTGAACCCCCAAGTGTTTCACTAAAGTTTATTATGCATGGGAGTGAAAAAATAAATTCCACAAAAATGATTTTTAGTCCCCAATTTTTGATTTTTCCCAAGCAAAATGAACCCCAAAAGTTGCTGTCCAATTTGTCCTGCGTACAATGATACCCTATATGTGTGGGGGAAAAACTGTTTGGGCACAAGGCAGGGCTCGAAAAGGAAGTAATGACGTTTTGGAATGCAGACTTTGATTTGTGTCATGTTCAGTTTGCAGAGCCCCTGATGTGCCTAAACAGTGGAAACCCCCCACAAGTGACCCCATTTTGGAAACTAGACCCCCTAAGGAACATATCAAGATCTGTGGTGAGCACTTTGAACCCCCAAGTACTTCACACAAGTTTATAATGCCCGGGCATGAAAATAAAAAATCAGATTTTTTTCCCACAAAAAAAATCATTTAGTCACCAATTTTTTATTTTCCTAAGGGTAACAGGAGAAATTGGACCACAAAAGTTGTTGTCCAATTTGCCCTTAGAACACTGATACCACATATGTGGGGGGAAACCACTGTTTGGGCGCACAGCAGAGCTCGGAAGGGAAGGAGCGCCGTTTGACTTTTTCAAACCAAGATTGGCTGGAATCGAGATTAGACGCCATGTCGCGTTTGGATAGCCCCTGATGTGCCTAAACAGTGGTAAGCCCCGACAAGTGACCCCATTTTAGAAACTAGACCCCATAAGGAACTTAACTAAATCTGTGGAGAGCACTTTGAACCGCCAAGTGCTTCATACAAGTTTATAACGTAGATCCGTAAAATTAAAAAGTCATATTTTTTCCCCAAAAATGATCTTTTCACCCTAATTTTTATTTTCCCAAGGATAACAAGACCTAAAGAGTTATTGTGCAATTTGTCCTGAGTATGCCGATACCCAATATGTGGGAGTAAACCACTGTTTGAGTGCATGGCAGAGCTTGGAAGGGAAGGAGCGCAGTTTGATTTTTTCAATGCAGAATTGGCTGGATGCCATGTCGCATTTGGAGAGCCCCTGATGTGCCTAAACAGTGGAAACCCCCCACAAGTGACACCATTTTGGAAACTAGACCCCCCTATGGAACTGATCTAGATCTGTTTTAAGCACTTTGAACCCCCAAGTGTCTCACTAAAGATTATCATGCCTGCGTGTGAAAAAAAATTTCCACAAAAATGATTTTTTAGTCCCCAATTTTTGATTTTTCCCAAGGAAATTGGAACCCAATAGTTGTTGTCCAATTTGTCCTGAGTACGCCGATACCCCGTATGTGGGAGGTAAATACTGTTAGGGTGCACGGCAGGGCTCGGAAAGGAAGTAATGATGCTTTGGAATGCAGACTTTGATGGGTGTCATATTCAGTTTGCAGAGCCCCTGATGTGCCTAAACAGTGGAAACCCCCCCATAAGTGACCCCATTTTGGAAACTAGACCACCTAAGGAACTTATCTAAACCTGTGGTGACCACTTTGAACCCCCAAGTGCTTCACACAAGTTTATAATGCCTGGGCATGAAAATTAAAAATCCTATTTTTTTCCCACAAAAATGATCTTTTAGTCATCAATTTTTTATTTTCCCAATTGTAACAGGAGAAATTGGACCCCAAAAGTTGTTGTCCAATTTGTCCTGAGTACGCTGATACCCTATATGTGGGAGAAAACTATTGTGTTGGCACAAGTCAGGGCTGAAAATAGAAGTAGAGACGTTTTGTAATGCAGACTTTGATGGAATGGTCTGCGGGTGTCATGTCGCGTTTGTAGAGCCCCTGATGAGACTTAACAGTGGAAACCCCCCACAAGTGACGCATTTTGGAAACTAGACCCCCAAGGAAACTTATCTAGATGTTTGGTGAGCACTTTGAGCCCCCAAGTGCTTCACAGAAGTTTATAACACCGGGGCGTGAAAATAAAAAAATCATATTTTTTCCACAAGCATGATCTTTTAGTTCCCAGTTTTTTATTTTCGCAAAGGTAACAGGAGTAATTGGACCACAAAAGTTGTTGTCCAATTTGTCCTGAATACGCTGATACCCTATATGTGGGAGAAAACTACTGTATGGGCACACGTCGGGGCTCGGAAGGGAAGTAGTGACGTTTTGCATTGCAGACTTTGATGGAATAGTCTGCGGGTGTCATGTCGCGTTTGGAGAGCCCGTGATGTGCTTAAACAGTGGAAACTCCCACAAGTGACACCATTTTGGAAATTATACCCCCCCAAGGGACTTATCTAGATGTGTGATAAGAACTTTGAACCCCCAAGTACTTCACAGTAGTTTATAACGTAGAGCCATAAAAATAAAAAATCATATTTTTTACCACAAAAATGATATTTTTGCCCCCAATTTTTTATTTTCCCAAGGGTAACAGAAGAAATTGAACCCCAAGAGTTATTGTTCAATTCGTCCTGAGTACGCTGATACCCCATATGTGGGGGTAAACTACTGTTTGTGCGCATTGCAGAGCTCAGAAGGGAAGGAGCACCGTTTGACTTTTTCAGCGCAGAATTGTCTGGAATTGAGAACAGACGCCATGTCACATTTGGAGAGCCCCTGATGTGCCTAAATAGTGGAAACCCCCCAATTCTAACTCCAACCCTAACCCCAACACAACCCTAACCCTAGTCCCAACCCTAACCATAACCCTAACCACAAACCTAACCCTAATCCCAACCCCAACCCTAACCCTAATTTTAGCCCCAACCCTAACTTTAACCCTAATGGGAAAATGGAAATAAATACATTTTTTAAATTTTATTATTTTTCTCTAACTAAGGGGTTGATAAGGGGGGTTTGATTTACTATTTATAGCGGGTTTTTATGATTGGTAGCTGTCACACGCTAAAAGACGCTTTTTATTGCAAAAAATAGTTTTTGCATTATCACATTTTAAGAGCTATAATTATTTCTTATTTTGGTTTACAGAGTCATGTGAGGTCTTATTTTTTGCGGGACGAGTTTAAGTTTTTATTGGTACCATTTTTGGGCACATGACATTTTTTGATCGCTTTTTATTATGATTTTTGGGAGGCCGAATGAACAAAAATCAGCAATTCATGAATTTCTTTTGGGGGGGTTTATATCGTTCTGCGTGTGGTAAAAGCGATAAAGCGGTTTTATTCTTTGGGTCAGTACCATAACAGTGATACCTCATTTATATCATTTTTTTATGTTTTTGCACTTTTATATAATAAAAACAATTATATATAAAAAACAATTGTTTTTGCATCACTTTATTCTGCGAGCTATAACTTTTTTATTTTTTCGCTGATGATGCTGTGTGTCAGCTCGTTTTTTGCAGGACAAGATGACGTTTTCAGCGGTACCATGTTTATTTATATCCATATTTTTGATCGCGTGTTATTCCACTTTTTGTTTGGCGGTATGATGATAAATCATTATATTTTTTTTTTACGGGGTTCACTAAAGGGGTTAACTAGTGTGACAGTTTTATAGGGTTATTGCGGACGCAGCGATACTAAATGTGTGTATTTTTATTGTTTTTTATTTTTTACATTAAAGAAATGAATTTATTAGGGAATACTTTTTTTTTCTTTTATTTTTTTACACATGTTTATTGTTATTTTTTTTACATTTTTACTTTGTCCCAGGGTGGGACATCACTGTATAATATCAGATCGCTGGTCTGACAGTTTGCACAGCACTTTGTCCGACCAGCGATCTGACAGGCACTGCATCAGGCTTTCTTAGCACCTGCTCTTAGCAGGCACTGAGGAAGCCGCCTCCCTGCAGGACCCGGAAGGACCCCACGGCCTTCTTGGATCCAGGGTGCGGCAGGGAGGAGGCCCTCGGAACAGCACGATCAGCATGATCACATAGCGCTGCCCCGAGGGTCTCAGGGAAGCACGCAGGGAGCCCCCTCCCTGCACGATGCTTCCCTATGCCCTGGTACACTGCGATCATCTTTGATCTTTGACGGGAAAGTATGTCAGATGACAGAAAGGGGTTAAAAAGCAAATCACAGTTTCATAGTTAATACACATTCATAACAGCCTGTAATATAAAACTATCTTACTATTTGTTGTGCATGGTGAATGCCATAAAAAATAGGAAAAACCCACAAAAAATGAAATAAAAAATGATAAAAAAAATCATATATATTTCAAAGTGGAACCTATAAAATATATACTGTATATACTCGTGTATTTTGCCAAGTTTTTCAGCATTTTTTTTTGTGCTGAAAACGCCCCCTTCAGCTTATACACGAGTCATTGTGACAGATGACAGCGGAAGAGGGGGGTGGCGAAGCAGTGGATTAGAGGAGGCAAGAGCCGGCGGCTGCGGCTGTAACTATGCCCACTGCTAAAGAGAAATGAATATCCACTGCACTGGCAATGAATATTCATCTCTCTTATAACGCACACAGTTGCAGCCGCAGCCGCCGACTTTCAGCAGTGGCCAGGCTAGCAGAGGTGCTCGCTCATTAAGGTAATCAATATTCACCTCTCTCCACTCCCATAGGCATGGAGAGAGGTGAATATTCATTTTATTAAAGAATGCGGACACGTAATCGCTCGGCCTCAGGAGCTGCTGGCAACGCAACAAGATGCTGCGAGGGCATGAAGGGAAGGTAAGTAGGATGGTTTTTTATGCTTTTCTCATGGGGCCACGCATACAAGGATAGGGATGAGAAGTCATGCATGCAAGTATAAGGATTAGGAGCCATGTATGCAAAGATAGGGATGAGGAACTATGCAGACAAGGATGGGAATAAGGAGTCATGCAGACAAGGATGGGAATAAGGAGCCATGCAGACAAGCATGGGAATAAGGAGCCATGCAGGCAAGGATAGGAATAAGGTGCCATGAAGGCAAGGATGGGAACAAGGAAACATGCAAACAAGGATGGGAATAAGGAGCCATGCAGGCAAGGATGAGAATAAGGAGCCATACAGACAAGGATGGGGATAAGGAGCCATGCAGACAAGGATGTGAATAAGGAGCCATGCAGACAAGGATGGGGATAAGGATCCATGCATACAAGGATGGGGATGAGGAACCAAGCACACCAGGATAGGGATGAAGGGACAATGCATACCCAGCTTATACTCGAGTCAATACATTTTCCCAGTATTTCGTGGCAAAATTAGGTGCCTCGGCTTATACTCAGGTCAGCTAATACACAAGTATATATGATAACTCATTTTGCAAAATACAAACCATTATACAGCTACTCTATACATTTAGAAAAATAAAAAAGTTAGGGCTCTTAAAAAATGACAAAAAATATATATTTTTGAAAAAGTTAATTTCTTATGGAAAAGTATTAAAACATAAAAAATATAAATTGTGTATCACGTATCCAAATCTTATCAACACTCAAAATAAAGGTAAAATATCAATTATCCTGCCCAGTGAACTCCATACAAAATAAACTTATCAATTTCAGAATTATTGTTTTTTGTTCATGTCTCCTACCAAAAACTAATTAAAAAGTGATCAAAAAGTCCTATGCACTTAAGGATGCTATCAGTTAAAAACTACAACTTGTCCAGAGGGAAACAAGTCTTCCTTACTTAGAAAAAAAAGTAAGGGCACCACAATATGGTGACCCCTAAAAAGTTACTTTTTTTGCACTAATCTTTATGTGGAAGAACATAAACAAACAATTAAAAATTAAGTATTGGCCTGATTGTACCAACCCATAGAATAAAAATAGGAAAATTATAATGTGTTTTAAAAAAATTAATTCAGTGACTTTTTTGTTAATTTTTAATCTGAAAGAGTATGTAATACAGAGAGATAAAAACTTGCATTTACAGTTTGCCATGCAAAAAATTCCTCATACACATACATCTCTGCTAACAGAAAATTGTATAACTTAACCCCTTAATGACCGCCGATATGCCATTTAACGGCTGTAGTTAAGGGTTCTTAAACCACAGCACCATTAATTAAAAAAAAGTGTATAGCGCCCCCCAGAGTTGGATTTTCTCTGGGGTCTTGGCTGCCGGGGGTAACTGAGACCCCAGAGAACATGATTCGGGTTGGTTTTTGCTGACCTCGCGGTTGATATTGCCGTTATTAACCATATAATGGCGACAGCAAAAAAATAAAAATTTGATGTACTATTTCTCTCTCCTCTAATGTGATCGCACAGCGAGAAATAGCGTCCCCAATCCCACCCTCATGCTCCACAGTGGTCCTCGGGCCCTCCTGCCTCCTCTGGTGGGCGCCGCCATCTTCTTCCGGTCAGAAAATGGCGGGTGCATCCGCCTCGATCTGCCGAGGGGCGGGGGCGATTTTCTCTGGGGTCTCGGCTGCTGGGGATAGCCGAGACCCCAGGAAAACATGATTTGGGATGGTTTCTACCGACCCCGGGGTTGTGATCGCCGTTAATAACAGTATAACAGCGACCGCAAAAAAAAATAAAAATCCGATGTGCCATCTAATTTATCTCTCCTCTGATGTGATCTCACATCAGAGGAGAGAGAAATAGGGTCCCTGATCCCCACTGTACCTCCTGGTGCTCCTCGGGCCCTCCTGCATCCTCCAGTGGGTGCCACCATCTTCTTCCGGTCGGAAAATGGTTGTCACATGTGCAGTGCACCCGCCGCGATCTGCTGGCCGGCACCCGGCAACAATAGGAAGATTTTTCCTATTGATTCATTTTGGTCACTGTGATAAACGCTATCACAGTGATCAAAATAAAAAAAATAGTAAATATATCACCCCTTAGTTAGGAAAAAATAATAAAATAAAGAAAATATATTTATTTCCATTTTTCTGTTAGGGTTAAGCTAAAGTGAGTTGGGCTAAAGGGTTAGGGTTAGGGTTAGAGTTGGGCTTAAGTGAGTTGGGCTAAAGTTTTAGGGTTAGGGTTAGAGTTTGGCTAAAGTGAGTTGGGCTAACGTTTTAGGGTTAGGGTTAGGCTAAAGTGAGTTGTGCTAAAGTATTAGGGTTAAGGTTAGAGTTGAGCTAAAGTGAGTTGGGCTAAAGTTTTAGGGTTAGGGTTAGGCTAAAGTGAGTTGGGCTTAAGTTTTAGGGTTAGGGTTAGGCTAAAGTGAGTTGGGCTAAAGTTTTAGGGTTAGGGTTGGGATTATGATTGGGATTAGGGTTAGTGTTGGGATTACGGTTAGGGTTGTGGTTAGGGTTGGGATTAGGGTTAGGGGTGTGTTAGGGTTATGGTTGTGATGAGGTCTATGGTTAGGGTTGGGATTAGGGTTAAGGGTGTGTTGGGGTTAGGATAGTGGTTACGGTTGGGATTATGGTTAGGGGTGTGTTGGGGTTAGGGTTGTGAATAAGGTTATGGTTAGGGTTGGGATTAGGGTAAGGGGTGTGATTGGGTTGGGATTAGAGTTAGGGGTGTGTTGGGATTAGGGTTGTGATTATGGTTAGGGTTGGGATTAGGGTTAGTGGTGTGTGGGGTTATGGTTGGCGTTAGAATTAGTGGATTTCCACTGTTTAGTTTCATCAGGGGGTCTCCAAATGCGACATGGCGCCCACCATTGATTCCAGCCAAGTTTGCGTTCAAAAAGTCAAACTGTGCTCCCTCGCTTCTGAGCTCTGCCATGCGCACAAACAGTGGTTTACCCCCACATATGGAGTATCTGAATATTCAGGACAAATTCCACAACAACATTGTTGGTCTAATTTCTCCTGTTACCCTTGTGTAAATAAAAATTTGGGGGCGAAAATATCACTTTTGTGGAAAAAATATGATTTTTTAATTTTCACGGCTCAACGTTATAAACTTCTTTGAAGCACTTAGGGGTTTAAAGTGCTCACCACACATCTTGATAAGTTACTTAGGGGGTCTAGGTTCCAAAATGGTGTCACTTGTGGGGGTTTCCACTGTTTAGGCACATTAGGGGCTCTTCAAACGCAGCATGTGGTCCGATCTCAGTTCCAGCCAATTCTGAACTGAAAAAGTCAAACGGTGCTCCTTCCCTTCCGAGCTCTGCCATGCACCCAAACAGTGGTTTACCCCACATTTGGGGTTTCGGTGTATTCAGGAGAAATTGCACAACAAATTTTGTGGTTTATTTTCTCTTTTAACACTTGCTAAAATAAAAAAATTGGTTCTGAAGTAAATTTTTTGTAGAAAAAAAGTTACATGTTAATTTTTTCCTTCCACATTGCTTCAGTTCCTGTGAAGCACGTAAAGGGTTAATTAACTTCTTGAATGTGGTTTTGAGCGGGAACACCAGAACGTAACCCACACTTATTGCCCCAACAAGTAGGGCTTCGTCAGGGGTCCATGACCTTTGGGATCTGTTCATGCACATGACTTCTTCCTGGTAATACATATTATATTTTTTTTGTGCTCTTATCGGATGCCTGTCTTTTTATACAGGCACTTCCTGGGGGTTTTCTGACCACCAGTAATTGGGCTGGTTCATTTTGGCCATTCTGCCCTAGTTTGTGTGTCCTTTTATGTGATATTTTGGTCGCATCTTTTTTCTATCTTTGGACCTCCTATTTATAGGTTTTGGTCACTACATGTTTTTTGCCTCATGAGCTAATATGTTGCTGGGTATTGATTATTGAATGTATTTCCATATTTTGTGCACTGGGCTAATTATGCTATTTTGCAGATAACTCTGAGTGGATATGGCCATATGTTTTTAATTGTGTTTTTATGTCACTTTTGTGTGTGCCAATTAAATTTGTATTGTGTTTATTATAATTTTTTGTGGTGTGCATATTTTACAGTAGTGCCTTTTTTTTGTTTGTCCAAATTCACCAGATCTTAACCCCATTGAGCAAGCATTTTACATGCTTAAGACAAAATTGTAAGAGGTTGTCCACTACTTTTGCATTGATGGCCTGTCCTTAGGATAGGTCATCAATGTCTGATCGTTCGGGGTCCGACACTAAGCCCCCCTGACATTCATCTGTTGTCAGTGACAGCAGCTGCCAGGGCTTTCTATTACACATCTGCATCTTATTCAAACCTATAGGTCATCAATGTAAAAGGATAAGTCATCAATGTAAAGATAGTGGACAACCTATTTAAGTCAGAAAGACCCACAAACAAGCAATAACTGAAGTCAACTACAGTTAAATCCTGGCAATCCATCACAAAGGAGAAAAACCAGCGTTTGTAATGTCCATGACTTCAAGATTTCAGACAGTCATTGCTTGCAAAGGATTCTCTACAAATAATTAAAAATGAGCATTTTATTCATGGAAAAGTTAAAATGTCCAATTACTTTTGAGCCCCTGAAATGAGGAGGCGTTGTAGAAAAATGGTTGCAATTCCTAAACATTTCACAGGATTATTTTGTTCAACCCCTTTAATTAAACATGAAAATCTACACTTGAATTGCATCTCAGTTGTTTCATTTTCAAATAAAATATACTGGGGTGCAGAGCAAAAATCACAAAGATTTGGTCGCTGTCTAAATATTTCTGGACCAAACTGTATAGAGAGTTAATACAGTTTGTTATTAAATTATATGTACAGCAAAGTAATACCGGCACTGACTATTACAACTCATTAAAGAAAAAAACAAAAAACTATATATAACTATGTGGCAGGAAGAATAAAAATAATATGGGTACTGTCTCGCAACAATAAAAAACTAAAAAAGATTGTCTCTCATAGAAGTAAAAACTGACTGTGATGCCAAGGGGTTAAACAAATCTGTCATAATTGCCTGCCTGAATCTCAGCAGTTGTTCTCTGTTGTTGGTAGACTTTAGACTAATTTGCTTCACAAAAATTTGGGTGAAATGTGGCACAACTTATGCCATACTCCTTTCTATTCAGCTAAACCCCTTAACTACTAAAAAAAAGCTACAAGAAGCAAAATAAACATAAACCCTGCTGTAACTAAATAAGTAAAAAGCAAAAGTGTTTAAATAACACAGGGTTCTTAGTAATACTGTTTTTGATCAAAAATAGCATGAAAGCCATCTCACCGGTGACCCTGATCGAAACGGTCCTTCACTGTCTAATATTAAAAACCTTACCATGTGTCAATGTTGACCTCTGTCAAATGACAGCTCAAGAGGGTGAGACCACACCCCAACTTGCACAGAATGCAAAAATACAAGGAAAAAACACACAAAAATGGGGCTTTGGTTAAACTTGGTATACATGCAGCATATAAACGCATGTTCACTTTGGCCATAAAACATTAAAAAAACCTACAAGAAGCAAGTTAGGTTTTGGCCTCCCCCTCTTGAGCTGCAGGAAAAATATATATCTGTGTAGTCTCGAAAGCTTGCAATTTGTTACCATCTTTTCAGTTAGCCATTAAAAGGTATCAACCACTGAGGACTCTCAATTCTAAATATTTTTCTATCTACTGGCTAACACGGTACAGGGTGTCTTATCTATTGCACTATTTCTGTGTCCTGTTGTGTATAAAT
>VIAB01007136.1:25612-39005 GCA_009801035.1 Oophaga pumilio | reverse complement strand
TTTTTACTTTTTACTTTGTCCCACTATGGGACTATCATTTTTTGAAGGCTGATCGCTTGTATAACATGGGGATGCAGCAGAATCCTATGAAAACTATCAGCTCTGCACTGACAGATAAAGTTGCTGATCATGCTCTGAGCGTGATCTGGCAACTTTACTATCTCTGGTGACCCGGATGTCGTCCTGATGACATCGAGTCACTATGTCGATGATCAGGACCTCAACATGATGCCGCGCGGTCTCCAATCCAAGGGCAGAGGGTCTGTCTTCCCTCTTTCTGCTCCCGGAATGCTGCGATTGAGTTCCAACCCAGCATTTAGGGGGTTAAAGTGCCGGGAGTGGTGCAGGACCACTCCTGGTACTTAGTGCTGGATGTCAGCTGCCAGAATCAGCTGACACCTGACGGCGATCGCGCACACAACCTGTGTGCGCACATGATCACGTGAATGTAATAATCCGTCCCCCATCAATTAGTTCCAGGGCACAGGGTTGTATTATTTTGGACCACATCAGAAAAGGGTTAAAAGTTTGCAGTCACACAGAGTCACTGCAGAGTTTTCATTTTAGACCGGACAACCCCTTTAAGGTACAAATCCATTGTTTCCCTCAGTTATATTGTTATCATATTGTTCTAATTATTTCTTTTTTCCTTTTTTTATGTTCTTCAATATGCTTGCCTTTATTATTATCATCAATACTAGTTTTATTGCTAATAATAATCTTTATTATCTATGTAATATGTGATTAATTAGAAGTGTATAATTACCCTATAAAAATGTACAAGTTTATATTTACAGGACCTAACATTCTGATTAACTATTACGTCTTTTTAATTAAGTTGTAATTCAATTTATGTTTTTTCTTTATTGATTATACAGTAACAAGTAAGGTGCATACACATTAAATTAGCTCCTTCAGGAACTGTGAGCAGTCATATTGCTAATGAAATACCTTTTTTCCTGAATTATTATATAGCTACATTATTTTAAGTTTAATAAATTGCACTTATTAATTTATTGTAATTAGTGCGCAATCATATATAGTATTATTTATACCTAAAATACAAGTATACAGCAATGTATAAATCATTTGAATTTTTATTGGTTAATCCAATGACATTCTTAAAATTTTCGAAGATGTCGGGCATGTTGCCAGAGATTTGTTTAAGTGAATGGTTTCATGCCATCACATAGTTCCATATTTATATAGGTTGAAAAAAAGTCACAGATCGATCAATTTCAACCTTTCTTCACCAGTTATACATTCTCTATTACTACATTATTTATAATAACCCACAATGTAATTTGTTGTGATAAAAGCATCCAGCTCTTTTTTTATCCTGTTATAGTATCTGCCATTACTACCTCTTCCTATAGGCCATTCCACAGTCTGACTACGCTAACTGTTATGTTATCTGCCAGATTCGCTTTTCCTCCACAGCTATTGAATGCCTGCTGTAAGATGTTTGGAAGGAATAAATCATGTGCTAGTTCTTTGAATTGACCACACATGTATGTATACAGAACAGACATGGCCGAAAGTGATGCACTAGTGATGAGCGAGTATGCTCGTTGCTCGAGTTTTCCTGAGCATGCTCAGGTGATCTCCGAGTATTTGGGCGTGCTTGGAGAGTTAGTATGTGTCGCTGCAGCTGCATCATTTGTGGCTGCTAGACAGCCTGAATACATGTGGCAATCGCCTGTTTGTTAGGGAATCCCCACATGTATTTCAGGCTGTCCAACAGCCGAAAATCATGCAGCTATGGTGACACATACTAAATTTCCGAGCACGCCCAAATATTCGGAGATCACCCGAGCATGCTCGGGAAAATCCAAGCAATGAGCATACTCGCTCATCACTAGTAGGCACCCTTGAAATTGTTTACTTCCTTCACTTCATTCAAATGCCAACGGATAGTTTGTGCTGACACTGATGCACAGTGATCGGCACCCTGAGCCTGCAGGAAATCTTGAATTTCTTTGGAACTTGATTCAGACTTCTTATCCACCATTTGGGCTATCCTGTGTTGCATATAATGTCCTCTAGTCCCTGCTCTCATAAGAATGACAGTATTGTTGCATGTGTTTAGCAAAAAACTCTTATGTGTGTATCACAGTGCCTTTTTTCCTTTCTTGTACCTCGTTGGATTGACCTCATGTTTCTCAGAAAAATAATTTGCTTTTAAAATTAGTATCAATTAAAATTGTACAATATTTTGATATATGTGTGATGAGTTTCATTTATTCCATTTATCTGAAGTTTAGCCTGTTGGGGAACACTTTATTGAGAGGTTATGTTCCTATCTCAATTCATTACTGTTTTGTGCTCTCTCGTTTTTTACAGTTATTTCTCATTTTTTTTCATTTTTATTCCTTTGACTGGACTTCACAGGAATCCAAGAAAGCTGATGGGAGTTGCTGTACATGCATACCAACCAAAGTTCCAATTAAATGCCGCTACATGTGATTGACAGCAGCATTTCATTGGTTACATCGCCAGTCACTGATCCTACAAGCCGGTGCTTGACTGAGTTTCGAGGAAGCAGATGTCTGCTCATAGTCATCCCCTTAAGTGTCATGCATATTGTCGGCTGTCTTTCCAGAAATTATGGTATTTGCTCAGCCTTGCTAGAGTAGACCCAGCCACCATTATTTCTCACTAAAAGAGGTGCCCACTTTCTTATCCCATGTGCAGGAGATTGTGGGCCACTCCTTTGACTTGTCTTTGATTCCAAAGTGCATTCCACCGTAGATACTTGGAGGTGCAAATATGTACAGTTAAAATATATGAGCATGGGAAGATGTTTTGAGTGGCAGTGATGCACCACTGCAATCAGGTAATGTGATGAAACTTGAGTATCTGGCAGCTATGTCTGCTGTCACTACCAGGTTCCTATCGGACACCTGTTACACCTTCTCCACATCCTTCTCAACACACATAAACCCATCCCGAAAAGCAACATAGCACAGCTTTAGGTTCCTCACAATGTCCTAATTTTTTTTCATCCATACAAGTTAAATGCTGAAAAAAGGTTTTACAAGTTGAGACAAAGGCAATACAATGCATAAGTTGTTTCTGCACTTTAAGCATGAAATATCACTCTGGCTAACCCCCCACTAACTGCAATTTATGAGGAACAGTACCCACAACATTATGTCTGCCTTATATTTAAGGAAAGTAACTCACACTCCCTGCATGGCATACATCCTGATTAGATTTGTGCATTTTTTTTTGGCAAAATATACCCACTTTAAGAATATGGTGGCTATGACCATGAAAGTGTCTGAACATTTCAACTGTTCCGACATGGTGAGGCATATGACTTTTCAAAAATAGAATGGCCTGTCTGAGCACCATCTCATTTGGGACATTGTAACCTGTTGGAATTTGATGTATATTAAGAAGCATCTGAATAAGCAGTGTAAAGCAGTGACGGATTAGGTATGGACCATATCATGCAGCAGGCAAACTGGAGGGGTAACTAATTTGAGATCCACCATTTGCAGCTGTGGAGAGGCCCATGTGACTTTCAAAAGCCCTTTGAAGAGGCTACCAAATTATCATTAGGGAAAACATCTCAACAGCAATGTCATCCCCCTCATTTTTTGGGGAATATATCAATGGATGGATGGCATTATCAGTGCTTGCCATGTTCTTCGAGTACTCAAAGTAGTGCAATATGACACTCATGTCGTGGGTGGTAGGACATGCGAAAAACACTTTCTGCCTCAGGCCCAGTCACCACTTCATTTACCCTGTTTTGCTGTGGACCCTGATGACTATCACCCTTTCCCAATGGCTGCGCCTGTCTGCTGGTGGGTGGCAGACACTCCCTGCAGCGAAGGCAGGTCTAAGTCCCATAGAGGCACTGCATAGTCCCCCACACCCTCACCCCTCTCCTGAGCGATCATGTGCATCACCTTGGGTGCATTGGGTGATGAAGCAGTATGGCAGTCATGTCCTCTGGAGCCCAGTCACCTCATCCTCCCTGTACAAGTGGTGTATTCGGTACTCCTGCCACTTTGGGACCTGCCCGCACAGCGAGCTACTCTCCCTTTAGCCCACCCCCTATGCCGTATGGGCTTCCATCTATCATGACCATGGGTAACAGAGAATCAGGGTTCAATTCTGGAGAGGGATGCTAAGAAACAAAGACAGTAGTCGCTCAAATTAACCACTCCCGAGTAGGTGATGTAGCAAGACAAAATAACCCTCCATGACTCTTTAAAGGCTCTGTAATTGGAATGAGTACTTTAAATCCTTTAAAGAGAATCTATCGGAGGGCAAATCTGCTGCTATCAGCCACGGGCGGAGCTTGCCTAGGCGTGGTGGTAAGGGGAAGAGCTCTATGCTTCCAAAGCGTTTCCCAGGCAAGGAAGAGGAGGAGAGAAGGTCTTGAGGCTAGAGCCTGAGGTTAAGCCCCCAACTCCCACCTCCCAGTGTAAGCCGATGGGGGTTGAGAGTCAAAAGCAACTGACTGAAAGATTGAGAAGATTTAGCCAGTCCCGGGGAACTGTGGGGAAAGAAGCTCTGAGAATAGCCCCCAGGAGCTGCAAAGGCTCTGGGAGTAGAGTTTTGGCTGTAGTGAGCACCCTTCCCGGTGGTGTGTGGAGTACTTGCAGGGGTACAGTGGCGGTGCCTAAAGCTTGGAGCACTAGGGCTACACGAGAGCCTGTTTCCACCTTTGGCTCCTGTATCAACTAGTACCTCCGTGAGTATGAGGAAGCAGGAGAGAGGCTGAAGAAGCTCTGTGGGGATCTGAAAGCAACAAGGTAGGCTGCTGACAGAGCCTCCAGGTCCGACAGGCCCATAACTTCTGCCATGATGGGAGTAGATTGTGGACATGGATAGGAGAAGAAAGCAGATCCAGGAAGGCAGTGGTTATTTCCAGGAGAAGTTTCTAAATGAAGATCGTTTCTGTGACATGGCCGCTACAGGGACTCTGGAGGGGTCTCGGAGTCCTGACCAGATGGAGAAGAAAGAGGAGGGGGAAGACACTTCATATCCATGTGAATGCCTGAAAAGAGATCTCTAGGAAAAGTGCAGCAGGGTCGCCCCAGAGCAAGTAGCAATCCCATCAGACTTCAGTACATCGGAGGATGATGGAAATGATGGGGTGGATGCAGATGATAGCTGCAGTGAGGAGGGCTGCCTCATCCTGCAACAAATCCATCACCAGGAGTCCCCACGTGTGGTTTAATAACTTTACCTTTGGTGATGAGGTCTGCGCATAAGAGGCAACCAGAAGAGGGAAATGCAGCATAAGAAGCAGAAGAAGGAACCATGGGAGAGTCTTGTGTTTGTCCCCCTCCCTGCGAACGCCTGGTCCCACTGTATATAACAGGCTGGCCATCCCAGCTCGGGCTCTGCTGTGGGATCGCTGCAAGGGAGAAGGGAGATTACGAGCCATGTGGTTCAGGGCGCTGTCTTTACTTGTCATAACTGACAGGAAAGACACTGTGATGTGCAGCCCAGTCTTTGTCAGGGGTGGCAAGGACACTTAGGTCCGTTTGCCAGTGAGAGGGGGAGCCGATCTGTAATGATGCCCTGTGTGCGAGTGACGACATTGATGTAAGAGGATGGGTGGAGCTTAAGCAACAGTGGTGGAAGCTGCAGCAGCAGCAAGCAGGAGCTTGATTTTGGCAGGCGCTGGCACTCTGCAGGGGTCCCTTGTGCAGATTACAGTTATGGCGATGGGCCAGGCAGTGAGAAGGAAGACATCAGCTGGATTAGATGGCACAAAGGTGCAAGAGTCCATGCAGATCAGAGTTCCTGCAAACACAGCCCTATCCGCAGTGACATATGTATCAGAGATCCAGCTCCTGCAGCAGCACATTTTAAAACCCAGTATTGTCACCCTTAAAGGGGCCGCTTCGGTTAGAGCTGTAGTCATAAAGGTCCCTCTTGTTGAGAAGGATAAAACCCCAGGATGTGAGGTTGGTTTAAAAAAGAATCAGAATAAACAACTTAGTGGTGTTGGTGTGCTTGAGGGTGAAAGCAATGTGAGTAATGATCACAGTGTGAAGGTGTCCTCAGGGAGGGGGTGGTGACCGGTATGGATGTTGTCCAGTTGTGAGTGTGTCTGAAGTGAAGGTGCACGCTGGTGATAGTGTTGTAAGTGAAGTAGTGCATGTTAGTATGGAGGGGGGTTAGAGTCAAGGCCATCAGAGGCTTGTTCATCCCCCCTCAGCACCTTCTCCTCGTCGTTCCACTGATGTCACTGCTGGGGTTCCAGAAGAATCTGAGGGGCTTCCTTGTCTCTGGACTCTGTGGACGGCAGATTGCAACACCGTTTCCTGGAGGCCCTCAAAAGAAAAGAGCAGGCTGTCAATTTAGAGGGTAGAGAGCTGGATTTATCCTTTTTGGATAAATAGGCATTTGATTGCCTATTTAACAGGAATGCACCTGGGAGTGGAGGTAGGAAAGGACCTACCTCCACTCCCAGGTGCATTCCTGTTATATGTGAGTGAATATTTTGTATGCCTGGTGTTTTCCGTTAACCCTCACTTGTGTTGCCTTGTTTGTTGGGTTGGTGTACTGGTGGTGGAGGGCTAACTCAGAAGTTAAGGCAAGGGTGGCAGCCCCAGCATCTTAACATTCAGAAGTATCCCGGGGAATAGGGCGAGCTAGGGTGCTCCCAAGTGTCATGGACAGGGAAGGAGCCCCTGGTTTGCTGGACTTTTTCTTCATGGTTTATGTTTTTTTTGTGATTTTTTAGTTATGATTTTAAGTATGGTTTTAAGTATTTATTGTACTGTTTCTGTATTTTTCTAAATAAATAGAGTTCCAGCTCCAGTAGCATCCCACGGCTACCACATACACACGGATGGTACAGTGAAAAACATTTTGGAATGAATTTAAAAGGATTGTGAAGTGCATTGGATTTAAAAAACTTTGGAAGATGAGACTACCGCATAGATATGGATAGTACAGTAACAGTGACTAGTCATTAAATGAGTTAATTTTGCCTGTTTTTAGGAATTTATGACTACAGCTCACCAAAAAAAACATGAATCTGTCAATAAGTGAATGGGACAACGTTATCAAATTATGAACTGTGGATGAGATGTTTGTGACCAGAAAACACACTCATTTACAACAGATGATACTGATACGAGACAACAAGAAACACAATAAGATGGCAAAAAGCAAGAACTTGACTTGGCCTCTGAAACATTTGGGGACAAATTTAAAGAGATTGTGAAGTGCATAGGATTTAAAAAAGTTTAGAAGATGAGGCCCTCTACTATGACTAAATCCTTTCTGCTAATAATGTGGTCCAAACACCAGGCCGCATTTCTGAATCTAAATCTTTTCTGCTAATAGTATGGTCCAGACACAAAGCCACATATCTGAATTTAAATCCTTTTGGTTAATAGTGTGGTCCAGACACTAGGTCACATTTCTGAATGTAAATATTTTCTGCTAATAGTGTGGTCCAGCCAGGAGTCCACATTTTAAAATCTAAATCCTTTCTGCTAATAATGTTGTTCAGACACCAAGACACATTTCTGAATCTAAATCTATTCTACTAATAGTGTTGTCCAGACACCAGGTGACATTTCGGAATCTAAGTCCTTTCTGCTAATAGTGTGGTCCAGACACCAGGCCACATTTCATAATCTAAATCCTTTCTGGTAATAGTGTGGTCCAGGCACCAGGCCATATTTCAGAATCTAAATAGTTTGTGCTAATAGTGTGGTCCAGCCAGGAGTCCACATTTCAGAAACTAAATAGTTTGTGGCAATGGAATGGTAAAAAATACAGCAAAAAGGCAGGGATGCATTTTGATATCGATGGGCAGCCCGCCTGATCTAATAGAAGGGTGTAACTACTAGGCTGTTTAACTGAATGCTGTGCATTGCCATAGTGTGAACAGCGCCGCATACAAGTCTTCATTGTGCATTAATATACCTTGCAGCCGCCCCCTCCATGGATTGGTAGGTTGTGAGCGGTTGTCTCATCGGTATTCTTGCACCTGTGTTGCCGCCATCTTAACTATATGGGTCCACTGTGTTAGGGCTGGCGGAACGCATCAAATAAATATAAATAATAGGTGCGTTCGCAGCCCGGGTCCACCGTGCAGGCAGAGCCTGCTGCTAGTAAGATGGCGGTCTAAGCTAACTCTGTTAAAACACAGAGTCGCTGAGGTAGAGACGCAGAGATAGAGACTGTGTCCTGTTAACACCACAGGGATACACAGATAACTGCTGTGTGGATAGCAGTCAGTGATCATGCAGTCAGCAACACAAACAAGCAAACTACTCACCGGGGAAGCCGGTATTCTAGGGGCTTATTTCAGCCAGGCCCTGAACACGTGCATACAAATCTCCTCATCGGAGGTGCTGGTATTCTAGTGGCTTATTTCAGCCGAGCCCTAACCACATGCATGCATGATCACACTGGCGCAAAGCACATAACACAATTGATACTACTTTTATAGCAGCAGCTACAGGACCTTCCAGAAAAGAACCAATGAGAAACTGATCCAGAACACAAACCATTTCAGGACCTTCCTGGCGGACCAATGGGAGTCGCTGCTGTAACCGAGCATGTGACCCCTGATATCCAATGGGAGATCTTGCCCTGGGCATGCTCAGATGGAGAAACGCAGAACTTAGACCCAAAGACGTCTGCTCGCCACTGACCAGTACTGTCTACAATTGCAGAACCTGGAGAGGCAGCAGTAATCCTCTGCACAATGTTAGACTGGGTGAGACGCTGGGACCGACGTCTCTGCTGAGCAGAGTCCACTGCGGCCGGAGACGGATGGGAGACCACAGCAGGGATGGTTCGAGATTCCCCTTGTGCAGAAGCGGGAACTCGACCGCCAACATTCTGCATCCTGATAGTGCATTTGTTTGAATGCCTGGGCAGGTGAGCATCTCTGCCTTTTTGCTGTATTTTTTTTTAATTTTTGGAGGATTTTTAAGTCTTCTTTGTGTGCTATTGCTATATAGTGTAGGCAATGGAATGGTCCAGAAAGTGGTCCACATTTCAGAATCTAAATCGTTTGTGCTCATTGTGTGGTCCAGGTATCAGTCCACATTTCAGCATTCAAATATTTTGTGTTAATTCTGTGGTCAAGCCACAATATCTCAGCAAATTAATTCAGATTGTTAATTTACTGATAGGTGACTGTCAGGTGTAGACCTAGGGTTGTGATACAGTTGATTTAAAAGAGGGGAAGGGTACATTCAACATGAGTGAGAAAAAGCAAGGTCATGATGGAAGGGCGAATAGACTTAGTGTTCAATGTGTATGTGGGGTAGGTGGTAATGTCACTGAAAGCTCTACTGAACAAACAGTGGCTTGTCCTATTCAAAGACCACTGACAACTTCTGTTACTGGATGGGCTACTAAACTCTCTTTTATTTGGCATCCGCAGAGTGATATGCCTTGTAGATGAGGGCCAGAAAAAGCATGTGCTCCAACGGATGGCAAGCTTTGCATCAAGTGGCCTCTCCTCCTCTTCCTTCACATTAACATGACACACAGTAAAGTTCACAAAGGTGGCGCCCCAATTACCCTAGTTTCCCCACACGTGACAACTCTTTAACCACCCAACTGACTGCGTGGAACCACCGATGGGCAAGTCTGCAGAGCTGTTCACACATTTTATTCCATGGGCATCAGAGGTCTGCTCCAAAGATTCACAGACTCAAGAGGAGGAAAGCATCTGCACAGATACCCCAAATTTTTTTCAGTTGGATCCGGGGCCAGACAATGTCGGATCTGAGCAGCATCCTGATCAGCCTCGTCACAAGACGTTAACCCCAGGTGGTAGAGGTGATCCTGATGAGACTCAGATACCTGAGGTTCACGCGGAATGTATTGTGCTGGGGAAGACAACTGTAGGTATAAATGGAGGATCACCGCACATATCATCCATGGAGTGCATTGACAGACTGGTGAATAGGAAAAGATATTGTGCCACTCCACTAAAGCTGAATCAACTTAAGCTAAGTTCATCATATTTTTATAACCGTTACATATTCTATACATTGATATCATAGTATCATAGTATGCTCTCCTGAGGAATCCCAAGGGAGAGAGGTGAAAAGCATTGAGAAACTACTATATATATATGCATGTTATTGACACAAGACAGCTGATGATATCACTGACAACCAGTTCAGACCAATGATACATATGTATGGCTTATTTTTCACCATTGTGATATTATATGAAACAATGCCAGATTTTGGTCAAAAGGGATTATGGGCAATTCTGTTGAAAGGACTATACCAACTTTATGAATGGTTATTCAACTGTGGCCAAATGGGATTATCTTCAATTTTCATTAAAATCATGTGGGATTGAATTTATGAGTAACCAACATACTGTAAAAGGAATTTTTTGTGACACATAAGCAAGTCACCGACATAGGACTGTTGATATCACTTTTATTCAGTACAATTCTTTGGCATACATGTGATAACCGACTGTGGTCAAATGGGATTGGGTGCAATTTTGTTATTATGATCATGTCAACTGTGGGATTGAACTAATGTCCAAAGTTGGAGTCTTGATATGGCATTATTTACTTGGCTACACTAACCAAATTAACAGATCTCGATATTCCCTCATTTATAAAGAGTTGAATAATTATTCACATTTTCAAAAATGCATACATAGTTACATCTACTGTATATGTATATTGAATATTGGATTGGTTAATATCAGCTGAGCACATCTTAATTTAAGTTTTTGACTTGTACTTATGGTCGCTCTTATTTGGCTTTATCTGTCTCTTCCTCATTAGGAACTTACAGGTTCAGTGAAAGAAAGCAGATAAACAAGTGAGGGCGCCAATGCACAGGTTAAGGGTGCCAACCTCCGCAGTTAAGCAGGGTCGTATTAGACCAAACATAGGGTAATTTTTCTATTTCCACTGTTTTGACTTTAGCACTTAGGGTTACAGAGTGGCACAGAAATTGGTGTCATTTACATCAGAGTTAGTTTTAGGATTAAATGAGGGTTAATGGATTGTGTCATTATCTATCCATACAGTAGTATACTCTCTAGAACTTTTTCCTTCAAAACCTTGTTACTGTCAAGTGATCTGTATTGTCACTCCACCTCTTCCAGGTTCACTATAGGGATATCTAGGTGGGACAGTACGAGCGGGGGTGCCAATGTGCAAGTGTAGGGTGCCAACCTCTGCAGCAAGGAAGGAAGAAGACAGTCTCAATTTTAGGTTATATGTCAAAATTCTCTATAAGGTGCCTTAATTGAGTTATAAGCGACTTTGGCCATAACAGTATAATTATTTGTTTTTATATTTTGGTTTCATTGATGATTTTTTAACTGTACCAAGTAAAAGTGATGTTTTAATATCTATACTAGCATTTGAAATTGGGGGTAAGCCGGTGATACCCATAGTTATTTCTTATGACAGTGTAGTAATAGTCGTTGAGAACAAATCCAGGATCTTCCAGAATGTCTTCTCAAGCCAAGCCATGTTGAACTTTGATGTATGCTTTGACTAGTTAACTGATCTGGTGGAATGGCTAATTATGCCCAAGCTTCAGCCTTTTTTACAGAGACCTGACATTTGCGGCTAGGATTTTCTATTACTTTATTGAATCTATCTTGCTGTCTAGAAACTGCAGATTTCATGTGTCACAAGTAGTGTAGCAAACCCAGACAATCACCCAGCCAACCCCATGCTTTATTTTGTGCCAGCGGTCTGGAGCCTTTTTTCTGCCAAGGGCCGTTTGGATATTTATCATTTGGGAACTATACAAAATTATCAACTAAAAAATGATCCTGCTATTTTTGGTCAAACATTTAATTAATTCACCCCCGATGTGATGGCTGAAATTGCTTTTCTTTGGTGCAATGTGGAATGTTCGGTGGTATAGATGGTCCTGCTACTCTCAATTGTTTGTCCAAGTTTATGATGGTCTGGAGCACAGTCAACTCTTTACAATAAGTTTTGTAAAGAATTTGCAGCAGAAACCTGTACCGAACACAGATGTATATTACACTTCATGTCTACTCAAAGTGCAAAATTCATCAATGCTCACTTATCATAGAACTTAATAGAGGTCTGCTGTATACATCACATAAGAGACACTGAGACTGCTTTACATACATCACATAGGCACTGGCCAGTATCAGAATGTAATTATTATTATTATACATTTTTATAGCGCCATTTATTCCATTACACGTAATCCTTCATTGCATGCACCACAGCTGCATACATGTGCTCACAATGCAAGAAGGAGCATTGCTCGAACATCATGGTCCTTGAGAATCTGCTTGGGGACTGGAGAAATAGTAAATGATCTCTGGGCTGCAGGTTCATCACCCCTACTTTAGGCAGTATTTGTTTCATTCTTCCTATTCCAGGTCCTTAGACATGAATTCCAAGACTATTTTTTATTGGGGGGTCAGTAGCAGTGTACATCTTGGAAGACCTTCAAAGTTTAGTATGTGACTTAGGTCAGGTTCACATATTCAGCATTTGGTCAGTATTTTACATCATTTTTTGAAAGACAAGACAAGGAGTTTCATGACTCTGTTGTCAAGTCAAGTGTCCCGGGACAAGGGGCTCCTTGCTAGTGACACCCTAGCTTGCCCAGTTCTCCAGATTACTTCTGAAAGTGAAGACACCAGGGCCAAGTACCTTGCCTTAGCTCCTGAATCCGCCCTCATTCTGTACCTTTTCCTCACCCAGGGAAAAGGGGAGTATTAGTGTAACATAATACACCAATCAGACTAACAAGGTAATACAAACAGGGATAAAGGAAAATCCCAATAATACAAATATACTCACACAAACAACAGAGGTAAACACCGGGGAGTGGAGGATGGGGGTAAAACCAAAGTAGGAGAAGGAGGGGAATTAGCACACACCGAAAACCTAGCAACAGTCTCAGATAAATCCACCAAATGCCTTCTCAAACAACAACCACAAACCACCATCTTCTAACCATGCAGCATAAGCTACCTCTGGCAATGAGAACTAGCCAGGGCCCAGATTATATAGGATATGGGGGTGGCTAATGGTGAACAACTGAGAGATATAATGCAGGAAAGCTTCCAAAATACCTCTCAACTGAGTAGATTAATCTCTGCACTGGTAAAAGAAACCGGCACCACTTAATATCAAGGTGAAATGTTTCTAAACTCTGATTAGGAGAAATCAGACTCTGTGGTCCTCTGGCTCCTCTCTTTCGACGTTAACCTATGACAAGGAGTTGGTGAAAAATGCAGAAATGGTGTATGTGTTTCTATTATATACTTTTCCTCTGATTGCTCACTGATGTAAAATACTGACCAAATACTGATACAAATGTGTGAACATGGACTTACGGTGTAAACTGAAACATAAGTGCCTCCTGCCTAGTGTTGAGCGATACTGCTCGATATCTAAAAATAT